>CM061040.1:10731881-10933409 GCA_030762985.1 Adelphocoris suturalis
CTGAAACCGCAATTTCTGGTTCAACTTCTAAATAGGGGGGAATCAAAACTGAAATCGAATCTCCTCCTATCAGAGAATTTATGTTGTCGGTCTGTCAGTCCGTTTTTCTGTATGGAGAATTGCTCCCTTCAGGAATGATATTCAAAAATTCCAGTTTTGGGCTTGGGCAATTGCACCCATCCTTGTAAACTACGTCTGGAACTCGTCCTTTCGATTCAGAGGTTGGCAATTTCAAACATGGAACAAGTCCTTTTACGGCCCGGACGGCAGACGGACATTGCAGTTTTGGAATCTACGCACCTTGAAACGTGACAAAAGTTTGAGAGAAAATAAATTTTTTTCCCCGATAAGATTACGAAGGCTTATTGCTGGATATAATAAACCAAAAGAATATCAACACGATTGTGAATGAGATCCCGCGTGAACTCTTATAAATAAACTCACGTCAATCAAACCAACTGATATAATTTCAATGTATATTAGTCTCATTCAAGTTCCCATGCGAACCGTAGTAAACACGACAAACAATTGAAGGGTGAGCAGTAGTTGTATTTCAAGAATGTATGTCTTTGAACATAAATGATGACGTTAATGCCACGAGTACCTACCGTCTTAATAACTTGATGAACCAGTAATGTTTGTGTGAAAATCAATAGTTTCATCCCAGATTTCAAAACTCAAGCATCGCATCACTGACATAACATACCTTTAGATCTAAATAATCTTTAGTAATTTAAATATATTTAGAATGATAAAAATACCGAAGCTCATGCCTCTGCAGAGAGGAAACTGATGCCGCATTTCCCTAGTAACCGATTGACGGTAAATGAACATGGTAAGTAGGTATATTCCGCTAAAGTGGACTAAGTATAACAAAACCTAATTTAGATACCTACCTATCCTACATTTTGTCTCGGAAGATGCCAAGTTCCAAGATAGATAGGTCCAAACACTCAAATACTCCAAAAGAAGGATAAATATTTACTTACTCTAACTCAAAATCTGAACAATGGGTCCCCACCTAGGTTCAAATATTTCTTTGCAACCGATGCTGAATAAGTAGGATATAACGAAAAATCAAGTATGTAGATCTACAATCCTCTTATTGAAGGACTCTCCAAGATGGCTCATGATCCCGGAGCGTCAATCAATAAGTTGGGCGCTTGGGATTCAGATGGCCCCAATAATAGACTACAAATTGCAGAAGTGCGAAAACTACTGGAAATAACGTGCAAGAACATCATTACAATAGATAGTTGATAATTCGGAAGCGATAGCGAGAAGATATTTTGGGAAAAGACGAATAGTACGACCAAAGCTAATTCATACGTGAAAGAAAACTTACATCTCTATGGTCAGATTCCTCGCGGTCACTCATTATGGATAATTCGACTGCGTAAAGAAATAACCCCTTTCGAATCCAATCAAAATTCCAATTACTTCGACACGTGTAGATAAAACTCAGCCGGTTTACAGAGATCAGAATTTGAAAATCCAACAAATTAAAGTGGAAAGCTGGAAAGAAGCGTCAGGAGATTTGATTGAGGAGAGAAATAAATGCCAAGATGGAGGACGGCGACGGGCAACCAGCAGCTTGGATGCAGAGCAAACAAAATGGTGGATCTTGGCGTTACAGGTTGGCCAATACAACAGAATAGCTCACCATGAAGCTCCATGATGGATTCTAGTCCATGGTGGACTACACAGACTTTAATGTTTTGCAACAATTCCGCTGGCGTTGGCTTATAGCTGCTTTTGGCGTATTTCCTCAGAAAGGATTTACCTACGACTCACCCCTAGAGCAATGTCATGAACCTAGTAGGGGAAGGTTCCCCTACTACACCCATTTTGTTCACTCACAACCTACACGTGAATAGGCGATTTCGAGGATGCGAAGTCTAGCGGCGGAAAAATGAACTCTTGAAAGTGGGATCCCCCGGAATAGCAGTTTGTTTGTCATTTTTCATTTGGTGACTAAAAAGTCAAATAAATCGTACTGCAGCGTATTCGGATGCAAATCTAATGGTGTCAGTTTGATATTTTGCTTCCCTAATCATCCCAAAAGCGGAAAACAAAATGTTCGAATAGGAGTGGAGACACAAATTGCACGATGTTGCAGAAATTATCTCTCTCAAAGGAAGATCACAAGATCTTTAGGTAACACTACAGTAAAATAATACAGTAAGTAGAGGCACGCTGCATGGGGGTGCAATTTCACCGCTCCTGTGGTGCCTGGTCGTAGATGAGCTCCTGCGTGCACTATCAGACACAGGGCTTCATACCCAGTTCTTTGCTGATGACGGGGAGGTGCTCATAAAGGGTAACAACCCCGTAGAAATGAAAAATAGAGTTAATCAAGCTGTGGCCATTATTGAGACATGGTGTACGGACAAGAGACTTTTTATTAATCCAAATAAAATTGACCTTGTCATGTTCACTAGGGAAAGAAGAAACCCACCCACTGGGCAATTAGTCTACATGGGTCAGAATCTTACAATAAAAGAACAGACTAAGCAGCTAGGAGTCATTTTAGACAGGAAACTAACCTGGAAACCACACATTGAGTGGAAATTCAGGAAAGCCCTCAACAGCCTCTTCTGTGTACGTAGGGCTGTAGGTAAGACTTGGG
Organism: Adelphocoris suturalis; assembly: GCA_030762985.1. NCBI lineage: Eukaryota > Metazoa > Arthropoda > Insecta > Hemiptera > Miridae > Adelphocoris > Adelphocoris suturalis. The sequence continues at coordinate 10,734,511 of CM061040.1, forward strand.
GATTCACTCCAAAAGTAATGTTATGGATAAACAGGGCTATCATACTGCAGAGATTATTATTCGGAGTACTGATGTGGTGGCCCGGAATTAAGGGGGGAAGCATTCTGAATAAGCTAGACAGAATCATCTGTATGCTTGTGACGGGTGCTTTCCGGTCTACTCCTACTAGGAGTCTACAGATAATTTTGGGTCTTGCACCCATAAGTACACAAGCAATGGTACAGTCAATGCATACTACCATTAGGCTTATGAGAACGGGTGAGTGGAAACATAATTACCACACACTAACTCACAATAGACAATCTAGCCATACCCTTATAGCAACAGCTACACTAGGGTATATTCCAGAAATGAAAATGCCATATGACGAGCTTGGGTAAACCTACTTATGGAAGGATCCCACCACGTACGTCATAGGTGACAGAGGAAACTGGGACAGGTTAGTCCCTAGAACTCAGAGAACTCATCTGTCATGACTCGTATCTGAAAACATGACCAGAACAGGTGCTAGCGTATACATACCTGACTTGGATATAGCTGAGTGCTTCACTCTGGATGCAAACACCACTGTGTTCCAAAGTGAGCTATATGCCATTATTAGGTGTGCTGACAGCTTAATAGAAAACAATACGAGAAGTAGACAAATAGCCATACATACAGATAGCCAGGCTTGCATCAAAGCGCTGATGAGCCCGGTCACCACCTCAACAATGATCAATGAGGCTAAAGATAAAATGACCAAGCTAGGCACCCAGTTGGATAACAAAGTGTATGTAAATTGGGTGCCAGGTCACGAAGGTCATACTGAGAATGAAGAGGCAGATCGCCTTGCCAGGCACGGGTCGACTAGAAACTGTTATGGACCAACTCCAGCCTTAGGTTGTGTATATCTGGCTACAAAGAGAGTAGATCAGACTGGATTATTACTGTGGTGAAATCCACCACCTCTTTTCAACAGCCCTTTTCAGGGCTACCAAAAAGAGGTAGGCACAACACAAAAATATTTATAAGACGTCGAGTTACAACTCCGTCAAACAAAATATTTCACCAGAGAGAAAATACTAAATTCTCTCTCAAAAGTGAAATATTAAAGAATAACACACAAGGCGACCTCCCCAAACATTTACTGGGCGAGAGAGATGCGACAAACATCTCGAAACAAGTCGCCTTGAATGAGAAACCTCAAACAGGAAAACTCAAGGTCGTTCAGCCACCCCCGGGGACCCCGTCACAGCGACGGACGCAGGGAAACCACCTCGAAAGACCAACTCAGCTATCATACGCACAGATACTGAGAAAACAATGTGCGAACCAATAAGATTGCACAGTCGAATTTATGAAATTAAGCGGACCAACCAGGAGGCGGCAGGAGGCGGCCACCTCCCTATAAATACCCCGCTGGGAGCCCTCCGAATTTCATTCCACTCTCCGCTCTCGACGACGACACCTCTGAAGTACGAAGAATTCTACACGCTCTACGCTGACGAACCTTCTGCATTACGAGTTCATCTCAAGAACGGCTTCCTACTGCTTTCTACAAGCCAGACCTTCTCTCCACACAGATTTCGCATTGGCATCTACGAGTCCAGTGATTATTCATCCTGCTCATTGCCCAACGTAGTTCATCTGTCAGGACGCCACCCGGTACAGCTATCGATATTCTCTTTAGCTCGTACGCCCGAGGGACGTTCCGAGCCGTGTCGCCCGGGTTTCGTAGCATTAAGCTCGTAACCGACCGCTGTGGGCACGCCGGTAAATTACTCAGCTCCTCCGCTCTAATTTACCGTCTAAGGAAGCCTTTTTCAAGGCTACGAGGTAGGACCCTGACATACGAGCATTGGAAAGACGCTCTGTCAAGCGAGTCCACCTCCCAAACCCTCTATTTTTCACACATAGAGGCATCGAAACGAGCTAAAACTCGGTCATTTCGATGGAACGTCGGCCTTCCTACTTCCCCTTGCAAGGGGAGGCGGACGACGGCGAAGCCGGGCCGAGTAGCCCACGTAGTGCTCCCTACCGGCTACACGGCGAATCCGCTGAACCCAGCGACAGCGCAAGGCGCGACCCTCACGTCCGGATCGCCTTCTCGCCCGACGTATTCGTTCAAGAAACGTTCGAACAAGCCTCGCCTATACAAAAGATCGAGGAAACCTTTCAGACTCGCTCTGAAGCTGATCATTACGATTCGACCAAGCTGTCCGAATACCCACGATATTCGACGCAGGCTTACTCGGCCGATCCGAGTGTCAAATACACTCCAAATGTACAAAAAGCGAAGGATACTTTTCAGTACCTCAACCAAGCTCAACATATTCCCCTTTCAGATATAAATCTAAGGCCGGAATATTACAAAACGGCTCAGTACCAAACTGATCGAACCCAGCACTTGCTACGCGAGCCCAGCGCTCCACGCGGCTGCGACACGAACTATCTCCCCTTTCAGTCCGCCAAACCAGTTGACCTTGGCGGATCCGCTCACATTCCACGCGGGAATGACCCGGGGACCAACACGCATAACCGGGATATAAATGTCCGACTTGGCCTACCTACGCCAAGTAAAACATATCTAAATCCACTACAAATGGTGACCCCGCCTTTGAACAGGCTCAACACGGAGCATTTCGTTCCCTCTTATGAAGCTAGTGGATTTCAGGGAACCACTGCGGGCGTGCGACCCCCGCCGGGCCTCTACGCCCCACATCTCACGCAACATCCCTCTACACAAGGTGGTTTTCAAGCACTTTTAGAGGAGATGGGAGATTATCAAAAACCAATCTTCCAAAAGAAGAATATCGATCGTGCACTCGCCGAGTTCGATCAATACTGCGTGCGAAAACACCTGAGAACGCAAAACGAATGCTTCTCAGCTATATACAAGTGGGTACCAGAAGAAATGAGGGAAGCTATCGACTCAGCTTACCTCACGGCACCCCACGCACCCTACGAAGAGGCCAAACAGCGCCTCCAGCGAGAATATGGGTTGTCCTTACAGGACAGGCTCCTCGCACTCGAGGACCCCGCATCTCTCGCCAAAAAACCCAGCACCAAGTACCACGAAATGTACTCGAAAGCTGTTGGGTACTTTTCGGAAGCTCTGATCACTCAAAAGTGGATCGAGACTCTTCCCATCGAAGCACGAGGTATGGTCGCAGCTCAGCCTACCACGACCTCCCGGCTCGACCTAGCTGATACGCTACACGCGTACAGAACAGAGAATACTTCTCTGAACATACGAGGAGTAGAATCTACTCCGAAACCCATAAATACTGGTTTCAAAAAGGCCCTCTCGAAACAAGCTGAGTTCAAACCCCAACCAGTGGAGAGTAAGCCTCACAAACCGACGGCCTATGTCTGTCGAAACCACGCACGTTTCGGTAACGAAACTCGCAAATGTGCAGACCCAGAACACTGCACTTGGAAGACGAACACTGCTTCCAAAACTAGCAGAAAGGCTGCGTCTATAAGCCAGCCTAAAACCCGGGTTTCTACCGAAAATACTCAGCGATTGGTACAAGAGAGTACCGTTCCAACCTCCGACACAGAGAGTTCGGAAAACGAATAACTGCCAGTGTATCTGAGCCTATACGCCGGCAGTCTACTGAGTATAAAAGGCTCTTTTTCAAGTGCAAACTAAATGGCACTGAATTTCTCATTGACACGGGAGCAGAAGTGAACATCCTGCCCCACAATGTCACAAAAAAATTGGGCTTGAAAATTCTTAAGTCCAACGTTAAGCTCACAGCAGCTAACGGAGCCCCTATAGACACACTAGGGCGAGCTGACACAACAATTAACATTGGCCTCGGGGACATGACCACCGAGTTTATGATCACGAAAGTTGATCTAGCGATCCTAGGTATTCCATTCCTCGAGTCTTGGGATATCGGAATACGGGTCAAACACAAGTACATTTATAATGATAAAATAAAGTGCTATGCGGATCAAAAAATAGCTGCAGTCATGAACAAAAAGTTCACTGACGAACAAATAGCAGCTACTATCCCTCATCGTGACAATACCCCTCAACCAGAGGACGTGCAAATCACGGAGGACGAAAACATTCGCTCTATCATTGACAAATACAATGATAAAATGAGCAAAATTCAAGGTAAATGGAAAAACAACGGGGTTTACCACCGTATAACCACGGAAGGAACACCAGTACACTTCCGAGCAAGACCCATGGCGGGCGAAAAACGGGCTCAAGTCAAAAGTACTTTTGACAAAATGCTTTCAGAAGGCATAATTGCACCATCGGATTCCGAATGGGCATCCCCGTTACACTGCGTGCCAAAAAAAGACGGGTCATGGAGAATCACCGGCGACTACCGTTTCCTCAACGCGAAAACGAAGAAAGACGCCTACCCTCCTCCTCACATTCGCTCTTTCCAAGCGAATTTACATGATACGCAAATCTATTCGACAATAGATTTACAATCAGCGTATTATCATATTCCGATGCACCCAGATGACGCTCATAAAACTGCAATTATTACACCTTTCGGTCTTTATGAGTTTAAGAAAATGAGCATGGGTTTGGCCGGAGCGGCTCAAACATGGCAAAGATACATGGACAGCATTATGCGAAAATTTGATTTCGCATTTGTATACCTAGATGACATCCTGGTGGCTTCTAAAAATTATAACGAACACATGAACCACCTCAGACAAATTTTTGACAAACTAGGGGAACACGGACTTCGAGTAGGTTTTGATAAATGCATTTTTTCAAAACCTACCGTCGATTTCCTAGGTTTCACGATCTCGAAGGAAGGGATAATTCCTAAACGAGATAAAATAGAAGCCATAGAACAATTTCCTAGGCCAGTAGACGTACGAAGTCTACGCAGATTCCTAGGTATGTGTGGTTTCTACCGAGCATGCTCAAGCAAATTCGCTCACACGGCACAACCTCTGTATGACTCCATTCAGTCAAACAAAAAAAATGACAGAACACCTATCGAATGGACATCGGAGAGAGAAAAAGCTTTCAACAGCTTAAAACAAGCAATGATCAAAGCAACATTGCATAACATTGCTCACCCACACCCTACGGCAGAGTGGAGATTAGTCTGTGACGCATCCGACACACACATCGGAGCGGCACTAGAACAAGAAATTACAGACAAACATGGCTCGAAATCGTACCAACCATTGGGATTTTTCAGTAAAGAAATTCCAGAACAATGGAAGAACAAAGCATCGTTCGACAAAGAAATGTTCGCCGTTTACCAAGCGTGCATTCACTGGCACAACGACTTGGACGGCAGATCTTTCCATATTTGTTCGGATCACAAGCCTCTACTAGGCACGATGCTTAAGAAAAATGCACATTTTTCTAAAATGAGATTAAGATGGCTAACATACATCTCTCAAATGACGAGTGACATTCGTCATATTTCCGGAGAGAGCAACGTCGTCGCCGACGCACTCTCCAGACCCTTCGATCCGGTTGAAATTCAAACGAAATCGATTTCAACCCAGACGGACGAGGGTCCACCCATAGCCGAAATTTCGAAAATTACGGCTGCAATAGAATGCAACCTTCTACTGCACATTTCAAATTCACAAATTCGTTCTCCCCCTACCGCGGAGGACAAATTGAAACTCACACGAGTTGAATTCTCTCAAGGAGAAATTTGGTGTAACCTAGACCTAGGACACCCTAGACCTTATATTCCAAACGAAATAAGGGAAGAAATAATAAGCCAAATTCACAATTTGGGACACCCAGGTATACACTCTACAGTGTATAAAGTTAAACAAAGATATTTTTGGCACGGACTCCGTGCAGATGTCTCAAACTGGGTCCGAGCGTGCGAAACTTGCCAACGAGCAAAAATCACGCGCTCCGTGAAACTCCCTTACTCCGAATTTGAAACGGCAAACAAATTTTCACACGTACACGTTGATATTACCGGACCCTTACCTTTAGCTAAAGGAGGGAAACGTTACATTTTAATGATGGTTGATAGAGCAACGGGTTGGCTAGAGGCAGTCCCTCTTAACAACATCGAAACAACCACAATCACAAATGCCTTTATCAATATTTGGGTAGCTTCAAAAGGCGTACCTAAATACATCACAAGTGATCAGGGCACTCAATTTGATTCAGATCTGTTCAATTCCATTATGGAACGTCTCGGAGTAAAACATACTCACACGTTACCATACAAACCATCAACAAACGGAATGGTAGAACGCAGAAATAGATCTTTGAAAGAGGCTCTCAAAGCTCAAAACGAAAATTGGCTCGACGCACTTCCCAAAGTTCTACTCGCCATGCGTACGGCAGTAGACCCGGCGACCGAAACTACGCCTTTCCAAAAAGTTTACGGAATTGACGTACCACTCCCAGGAGACATTTTCGTAACTTCTACGAACCTTTCGGAACCTCTTTTCTTCCGGCCTACACATATTAAACATAATAATACGAAATATGCCGTAAACATGCCCAAAAATTTGGATACATGTACTCATGTCTATATCAGAGTGCCCACACAGCTCACCTCTCTGCAATGTCCTTACACGGGACCATTCAAAGTGGTTAAAAGAGATAAGTTTTCGGTTACAGTGCAAATTGGCGAACATACTAAAAAAGTTCCCAAACAGCAAATCAAGCCAGCTTATACTCTACACTCGGAAGAAGCTGTATCGCAAGGACAATCTGTGTCACAAAATCAGACAGAAAGTAAGGAGAAAACTCCCCGAAAATCCGCCAGAGGGCGCGTCCCCTCTACCAAATTTGACGAAAAGTGGGTGACTGCACTCAAAACAAGCCACGCCCATTTTTCTCGGGTAGGAGCAGTGGGAGGTATAAATATAGAACACCCCACGGCCAGAGATCATACCAATCTCAACCATGGCAGCCTCCACACCTTCGGACATGCTCACAGAGGAAGTCGAGGAGTTCCTCCTCGCGGAATCAAACCTCCCAGCTCCGCTCGGCCCGCTACCGCCTTCGCCGAAGAGAGAAGCAGAGAAGACGGACAGCGCTCCCAGAGAGGTAGTGTGGACAAGGCCCCGGCCTTTCCAGCCACCAGCTCCACCCGCCCAACCACTACCTACAGCTCCACCCGCTCACCAGCTCCCAGCGATACCACGCAAGTGGATCAGCTCGGGCGACGTGCCCGTGCCTCGGTGGGAGGAGATGAGCACTGCGGGGTGGTCGGAGCCGAGCACATCTCGAGCACCTCCGCAACAGCCCAGCCGCGGCCGCGGGCCAAACCCTCGCGGGTTTGGCTCCCGTCGGCAAAGCTCGGGCCGGCCACGGCCGCCCCGCGGCGCTCGTCGAAACCGACGAGGCCGGGGCGCACCACAGGAGCGGGACGCGAGGCCTGCACCTCCGCCTCCGCCCCAACTGGCGAGGTTCTCCTACGGAGAATTCCGGGTAGACCTCCCAGTTCTCCCCCATCGGCGTCGTCGTTGATAACACGACGTCTTGGGGGGGCCCCTGTGGTGAAATCCACCACCTCTTTTCAACAGCCCTTTTCAGGGCTACCAAAAAGAGGTAGGCACAACACAAAAATATTTATAAGACGTCGAGTTACAACTCCGTCAAACAAAATATTTCACCAGAGAGAAAATACTAAATTCTCTCTCAAAAGTGAAATATTAAAGAATAACACACAAGGTGACCTCCCCAAACATTTACTGGGCGAGAGAGATGCGACAAACATCTCGAAACAAGTCGCCTTGAATGAGAAACCTCAAACAGGAAAACTCAAGGTCGTTCAGCCACCCCCGGGGACCCCGTCACAGCGACGGACGCAGGGAAACCACCTCGAAAGACCAACTCAGCTATCATACGCACAGATACTGAGAAAACAATGTGCGAACCAATAAGATTGCACAGTCGAATTTATGAAATTAAGCGGACCAACCAGGAGGCGGCAGGAGGCGGCCACCTCCCTATAAATACCCCGCTGGGAGCCCTCCGAATTTCATTCCACTCTCCACTCTCGACGACGACACCTCTGAAGTACGAAGAATTCTACACGCTCTACGCTGACGAACCTTCTGCATTACGAGTTCATCTCAAGAACGGCTTCCTACTGCTTTCTACAAGCCAGACCTTCTCTCCACACAGATTTCGCATTGGCATCTACGAGTCCAGTGATTATTCATCCTGCTCATTGCCCAACGTAGTTCATCTGTCAGGACGCCACCCGGTACAGCTATCGATATTCTCTTTAGCTCGTACGCCCGAGGGACGTTCCGAGCCGTGTCGCCCGGGTTTCGTAGCATTAAGCTCGTAACCGACCGCTGTGGGCACGCCGGTAAATTACTCAGCTCCTCCGCTCTAATTTACCGTCTAAGGAAGCCTTTTTCAAGGCTACGAGGTAGGACCCTGACATACGAGCATTGGAAAGACGCTCTGTCAAGCGAGTCCACCTCCCAAACCCTCTATTTTTCACACATAGAGGCATCGAAACGAGCTAAAACTCGGTCATTTCGATGGAACGTCGGCCTTCCTACTTCCCCTTGCAAGGGGAGGCGGACGACGGCGAAGCCGGGCCGAGTAGCCCACGTAGTGCTCCCTACCGGCTACACGGCGAATCCGCTGAACCCAGCGACAGCGCAAGGCGCGACCCTCACGTCCGGATCGCCTTCTCGCCCGACGTATTCGTTCAAGAAACGTTCGAACAAGCCTCGCCTATACAAAAGATCGAGGAAACCTTTCAGACTCGCTCTGAAGCCGATCATTACGATTCGACCAAGCTGTCGGAATACCCACGATATTCGACGCAGGCTTACCCGGCCGATCCGAGTGTCAAATACACTCCAAATGTACAAAAAGCGAAGGATACTTTTCAGTACCTCAACCAAGCTCAACATATTCCCCTTTCAGATATAAATCTAAGGCCGGAATATTACAAAACGGCTCAGTACCAAACTGATCGAACCCAGCACTTGCTACGCAAGCCCAGCGCTCCACGCGGCTGCGACACGAACTATCTCCCCTTTCAGTCCGCCAAACCAGTTGACCTTGGCGGATCCGCTCACATTCCTCGCGGGAATGACCCGGGGACCAACCCGCATAACCGGGATATAAATGTCCGACTTGGCCTACCTACGCCAAGTAAAACATATCTAAATCCACTACAATTACACTGCCTAGAATGCAAATGAGGAAACTAACAGGGGTCCTCACAGGGCATTTCAGCTTTAAGAGGACCCTTTTTATCATGTCCAAGGTATCTTCACCACTCTGCGACTGTGGAAGCGGAGAGGACACATCTGAACACTTTCTTTGCGACTGAGACAGATTCTGGAGATCTAGGCAAGAAGCCCTAGGACACAATACAATCGAAAGTGCCTCACTCAGAGACCTAGATTGGAAACAGATTAAGAAGTTTGTTGAATTGAGCAACAAGTTTAGAGACATAGCGCAGCCCTAAAATCCCCAATTTCAAAAGGGGCCCTATTTGGGGAAATATAAGCCATTAGGCCTGGGATTTCTCTCTACGGAAGCCCTATGCAGTCAGTCATGGGTTCTTAAAAAGTACCATCCAAAGACCTTCACATCCGCTCAAACATAGGCGATTTTGAAAAAATTAAATTTCTGAAAATCTTTAAAACTCTACTACTCTCCAAAAAAATCCTGGAAACTGACAAATCTCATAAAAACTACTTCATCTAATATGCTTTCCAACGGTATAGTCAATTTTACTTTTGCTTCGTTATTTAAGGGAGAAAATTGTGTTTTGATGTTGAAAAGTGTGGGCTTTTCAAGGAAATCGATGTTTTTCTTCAAAAATGACCCTCTATAAACTTACGAGTATAGGATCGGTTTCTACGTATTTTTTCACTCTGAATCGAGTGGTAACACTTGCAGATCTCTCCAACTACGTTTTTTTTCTTTTTTTTTAAATTCATTTATTGGTTATATACAATTTGTACATGTACCAGAACTAGGTATAGAATGTGTATTTTGGCGAAAAGGTGAGATGGGGATGCTGAATGGGTATATCTTGACTTGAATTGTTGTCTGCATGGTTCGGAAATCCTTTTCTTTTTTTTGTTTGGTTTTGTTTATGGTGCTGTATGCACCATATGTTACCTCCAGTATCAAAATTGTTACTTTATGCGTTTGGTGTTATCCCTTTGTTACAGCTTGCTGTTGTCCTGTAGTTCTATTTTCTGTATATTTTTCCGCGTGAAGAGGCCCTCGCCTCCGTGTTCGGCCGGTCAGGGCTGGAGGGCCCCGACCGGCCCGGACCCACCCACCATGACGGCTCCCGGGGCCACTCTCCACACATCCTGGAGAACTAATCGTCAAGGGGGCCGCCCCCGGACCGGCCGGAATCCCCGACCCCTCCCAGCTGTTTCCTCTTGCTTTTCTACATTTTTTCCTTCTTTCTTCTTTTCCAAAACGCATTGAATTGCTTGAACAACTTTGAGATTTCAGTAGTGTGGTGAAATCCACCCCCTCTTGTCAACAGCCCTTTTCAGGGCTACCAAAAAGAGGTAGATACAACACAAAAATATTTACAAGACGTCGAATTATAACTCCGTCAAACAAAATATTTCACCAGAGAGAAAATACTAAATTCTCTCCCAAAAGTGAAATATTAAAGAATAACACACAAGGCGACCTCCCCAAACATTTACTGGGCGAGAGAGATGCGACAAACATCTCGAAACAAGTCGCCTTGAATGAGAAACCTCAAACAGGAAAACTCAAGGTCGTTCAGCCACCCCCGGGGACCCCGTCACAGCGACGGACGCAGGGAAACCACCTCGAAAGACCAACTCAGCTATCATACGCACAGATACTGAGAAAACAATGAGCGAACCAATGAGACTGCACAGTCGAATTTATGAAATTAAGCGGACCAACCAGGAGGCGGCAGGAGGCGGCCACCTCCCTATAAATACCCCGCTGGGAGCCCTCCGAAATTCATTCCACTCTCCGCTCTCGACGACGACACACTCTGAAGTACGAAGAATTCTACACGCTCTACGCTGACGAACCTTCTGCCTTACGAAGTCATCTCAAGAACGGTTTCCTACTGCTTTCTACAAGCCAGAACTTCTCTCCACACAGATTTCGCATTGGCATCTACGAGTCCAGTGATTATTCATCCTGCTCATTGCCCAACGTAGTTCATCTGTCAGGACGCCACCCGGTGCAGCTATCGATATTCTCTTTAGCTCGCACGCCCGAGGGACGTTCCGAGCCGTGTCGCCCGGGTTTCGTAGCCTTAAGCTCGTAACCAACCGCTGTGGGCACGCCGGTAAATTACTCAGCTCCTCCGCTCTAATTTACCGTCTAAGGAAGCCTTTTTCAAGGCTACGAGGTAGGACCCTGACATCCGAGCATTGGAAAGACGCTCTGTCAAGCGAGTCCACCTCCAAAACCCTCTATTTTTCACACATAGAGGCATCGAAACGAGCTAAAACTCAATCATTTCGATGGAACGTCGGCCTTCCTACTTCCCCTTGCAAGGGGAGGTGGACGACGGCGAAGCCGGGCCGAGTAGCCCACGTAGTGCGCCCTACCGGCCACACGGCGAGTCCGCTGAACCCAGCGACAGCGCAAGGCGCGACCCTCACGTCCGGATCGCCTTCTCGCCCGACGTATTCGTTCGAGAAACATTCGAACAAGCCTCACCTATACAAAAGATCGAGGAAACCTTTCAGACTCGCTCTGAAGCCGATCATTACGATTCGACCAAGCTGTCCGAATACCCACGATATTCGACGCAGGCTTACCCGGCCGATCCGAGTGTCAAATACACTCCAAATGTACAAAAAGCGAAGGATACTTTTCAGTACCTCAACCAAGCTCAACATATTCCCCTTTCAGATATAAATCTAAGGCCGGAATATTACAAAACGGCTCAGTACCAAACTGATCGAACCCAGCACTTGCTACGCGAGCCCAGCGCTCCACGCGGCTGCGACACGAACTATCTCCCCTTTCAGTCCGCCAAACCAGTTGACCTTGGCGGATCCGCCCGCATTCCTCGCGGGATCGACCCGGAGACCAACCCGCATAACCGGGATATAAATGTCCGACTTGGCCTACCTACGCCAAGTAAAACCTATCTAAATCCACTACAAGTAGGTACTTTATGAAAAGGCAAACTCAAATATCTATCACACATTTTTCCAAAAATTCAACTAAAGAAGATATAACACACGAATTCAGAGAGTTAACTATGCTGTCAAAATTGAACGGTCGAGTTAAATTTTCAAGAGAATCAGAAAATAACTTTCTTCTTCCATTATATTTCCAACAAGACATAATGATGTGCTCTAAATTTTCATATTCTCCACATGTGCTGCAGAGCGGAGAGGAGACAGCTTTGATTCGGTGCAGATGTGCGTTACACAAGCCTACATTCATTCGAAGTTTTTCCAGTTTTGGTTTATTATTTCCAATAATAAGCCTATGTGATCGTGTAGCAAAAAATTTTTATAACCCCCCCTCAAACTTTGTCACTTTACGTTTCAAGGTGCGTAGAATCCAAATTTGAAATGTCCGTCCGCCGTCCGGGCCATAAAAGGCCTGAGAATTGACTTAAAAAACCCGTTCTTTCGCACATAGACTTCATTTGGGGTCTAGTTGGTCCTAACGTTTAACCATCCCGATCGCTTTACTCGCATAGATGCTATAGGCCAAAAACGGGCATAAAAGTGTCTTTTTCGACGCGCGCACGCCTGGCAGGGGGTCACGGTGGGTGGTGAGGGGGGTGAGCGGGGGGGTGAGAGGAGGCGCCGCGGCACCTTATGGTGGGTACGGCGCGGGCGTTCCTTCGAGGCATGAATATATGTTTTTTCTAGGTCATATTTGTGTGTTAATACCAATGCTTTTCCTACGCATATTTAATAACATATCTGTGGTGAAAACCACCCCCTCTTGTCAACAGCCCTTTTCAGGGCTACCAAAAAGAGGTAGACACAACACAAAAATATTTACAAGACGTCGAGTTATAACTCCGTCAAACAAAATATTTCACCAGAGAGAAAATACGAATTTCTCTCTCAAAAGTGAAGTATTAACTAAAAACATACAAGGCGACCTCCCTAGACACTTACTGGGCGAGAGAGACGCGACAAGTATCTCGAACCAAGTCGCCTTGAATGAGAAAACTCAAACAGAGAATCAAACGTCCTCTAAAGCTAGCAAGGACAGTTCAAACAAGCCTACTCGCCAATCAGAAAGACTGATTACACGAGAGACAATAGGCGAACCAACCAAGAGGCGGCAAGCAACCACCTCTGGTCCAGCAGCCACCCCGGGGACCCCGTCTGAACAACTGACGCAGAGAAAGCACCCGAGGCCCCCGGCTAAACTCAAGGTCGCCGGCTCCGCGACGGACGCTCGTAAGCACCCCGGAGGACCAGCTCAGCTATCATACTCGCAGATAATGAGAAAACAATGCGCGAGCCAATGAGATTACACAGTCGAATTAATGAAATTAAGCGGACCAACCAGGAGGCGGCAGGGGGCGGCCACCTCCCTATAAATACCCCGCTCGGAGCCTCCGAAATTCATTCTACTCTCCGCTCTCGACGACGACACCTCGAAGTACGAAGATTTCTACACGCTCTACGCTGACGAACCTTCTGCATCCCGAGTTCATCTCAAGAACGGCTTCCTACTGCTTTCTACAAGGCCTACCTTCTCTCCACACAGATCTCGCATTGGCATCTACGAGTCCAGTGATTATTCATCCTGCTCATTGCCCAACGTAGTTCATCTGTCAGGACGCCACCCGGTACATCTATCGATATTCTCTTTAGATCGTACGCCCGAGGGACGTTCCGAGCCGTATCACCCGGGTTTCGTAGCATTAGGCTCGTCACCGACCGCCGGGATACGCCGGTAAATTACTCTGCTCATCCGCTCTAATTTACCGTCCAAGGAAGTCTTTTTCAAGACTACAAGGTAGGACCCTGACATACGAGCAAAGGAAAGAAGCTCTGTCAAGCGAGTCCACCTTCCTAAACCCTCTATTTCTGTACATAGAGGCATCGAAACGAGCTAATAATTCAGCTATTTCGATGGAACGTCGGCCGTCTTATTTCCTCATGCAAGGGGAGGCAGACGACGGCGAAGCCGGGCCCCTTAGCCCCCGTAGCGCTACCTACAGGCTACTCGGCCAATCTGCCGGCCCCAGCGACCGCGCAAGGCCCGATCCTCACGACGAGATCGCCTTCTCACCTAACGTATTCGCTAAGGAAACGTTAGATCAAGCCTCGCCTATACAAAAGATCGAGGATACCTTTCAGACCCGCTCTGAAGTCAATCATTACGATTCGACCAAGCTGTCCGAATACCCACGTTATTCGACACAAGCCTACCCGGCCGATCCGAGTGTCAAATACACTCCGGATGTACAAAAAACGAAGGATACTTTTCAGTACCTCAACCAAGCTCAACATATTCCTCCTACAGATATAAATCTTAGGGCGGAATATTACAAAACGGCTCAGTACCAAACTGATCGAACCCAGCACCCACTATGCGAGCCCAGTGCTCCACGCGGCTGCGACACGAACTACCTCTCAGTTCATCCCGCCGAGCAAGTTGACCTTGGCGGATTCGCCCACATTCCTTACAGGAATAACCCAGGGACTAACCCGCATAATCAGAATATAAATGTCCCACTTGGTCTACCGACGCCAAGTAAAACATATATAAATCCACTACAAATGGTGACCCCGCCTTTGAACAGGCTTAACACGGAGCATTTCGTTCCCTCTTATGAAGCTAGTGGATTTCAGGGAACCACTGCGGGCGTGCGACCCCCGCCGGGCCTCTACGCCCCACATCTCATGCAACAACCCTCTACACAAAGTGGCTTTCGAGCACTTTTAGAGGAGATGGGAGATTATCAAAAACCAATCTTCCAAAAGAAGAATATCGATCGTGCACTCGCCGAGTTCGATCAATACTGCGTGCGAAAACACCTGAGAACGCAGAACGAATGCTTCTCAGCTATATACAAGTGGGTACCAGAAGAAATGAGGGAAGCTATCGACTCAGCTTACCTCACGGCACCCCACGCACCCTACGAAGAGGCCAAACAGCGCCTACAGCGAGAATATGGGTTGTCCTTACAGGACAGGCTCCTCGCACTCGAGGACCCCGCATCTCTCGCCAAAAAACCCAGCACCAAGTACCACGAAATGTACTCTAAAGCTGTTGGGTACTTTTCAGAGGCTCTGATCACTCAAAAGTGGATCGAGACTCTACCCATCGAAGCACGAGGTATGGTCGCAGCTCAGCCTACCACGACCGCCCGGCTCGACCTAGCTGATACGCTACACGCGTACAAAACAGAGAATACCTCTCTAAACATACGAGGAGTAGAATCTACTCCGAAACCCATGAAAAATGGTTTCAAAAAGGCCCTCTCACAACAAGCTGAGTTCAAACCCCAACCAGTAGAGAGTAGGCCTCACAAACCGACGGCCTATGTCTGTCGAAACCACGCACGTTTCGGTAACGAAACTCGCAAATGTGCAGACCCAGAACACTGCACTTGGAAGGCAAACACTGCTTCCAAAACTAGCAAAAAGGCAGCGACTATAAGCCAGCCTAAAACCTGGGTTTCAAACGAAAATACTCAGAGATCGGTACAAGAAAGTACCGTTCCAACCTCCGACGTAGAGAGTTCGGAAAACGAATAACTGCCAGTGTATCTGAGCCTATACACCGGCAGTCTACTGAGTATAAAAGGCTTTTTTTCAAGTGCAAACTAAATGGCACTGAATTTCTCATCGACACGGGAGCAGAAGTGAACATTCTGCCCCACAATGTCACAAAAAAATTGGGCTTAAAAATTCGTAAGTCCAACGTTAAGCTCACAGCAGCTAACGGAGCCCCTATAGACACACTAGGGCGAGCTGACACGACAATTAACATCGGCCTCGGAGACATGACCACCGATTTTATGATCACGAAAGTTGATCTAGCGATCCTAGGTATACCATTCCTCGAGTCTTGGGATATCGGAATACGGGTCAAACACAAGTACATTTATAAAGATAAAATAAAGAGCTATGCCGATCAAAAAATAGCTGCAGTCATGAACAAAAAATTCACTGACGAACAAATAGCAGCTACTATCCCTCATCGTGACAATAACCCTCAACCAGAGGACGTGCAAATCACGGAGGACGAAAACATTCGCTCTATCATTGACAAATACAATGATAAAATGAGCAAACTTCAAGGAAAGTGGAAAAACAACGGGGTTTACCACCGTATAACCACGGAAGGAACACCAGTACACTTCCGAGCAAGACCCATGGCGGGCGAAAAACGGGCTCAAGTCAAAAGTACTTTTGACAAAATGCTTTCAGAAGGCATAATTGCACCATCAGATTCCGAATGGGCATCCCCGTTACACTGTGTGCCAAAAAAAGACGGGTCATGGAGAATCACCGGCGACTACCGTTTCCTGAACGCGAAAACGAAGAAAGACGCCTACCCTCCTCCTCACATTCGCTCTTTCCAAGCGAATTTACATGATACACGAATCTATTCGACAATAGATTTAAAATCGGCATATTATCATATTCCGATGCACCCAGATGACGCTCATAAAACTGCAATTATTACACCTTTCGGTCTTTATGAGTTTAAGAAAATGAGCATGGGTTTGGACGGAGCGGCTCAAACATGGCAAAGATACATGGACAGCATCATGCGAAAATTTGATTTCGCATTTGTATACCTAGATGACATCCTGGTGGCTTCTAAAAATTATAAAGAACACATGAACCACCTCAAACAAATTTTTGACAAGCTAGGGGAACACGGACTTCGAGTAGGTTTTGATAAATGCATTTTTTCAAAACCTACCGTCGATTTCCTAGGTTTCACTATCTCGAAAGAAGGGATAATTCCTAAACGAGATAAAATAGAAGCCATAGAACAATTTCCTAGGCCAATAGACGTACGAAGTCTACGCAGATTCCTAGGTATGTGTGGTTTCTACCGAGCATGCTCAAGTAAATTCGCTCACACGGCACAACCTCTGTATGACTCCATTCAGTCAAACAAAAAAAATGACAAAACACCTATCGAATGGACATCAGAGAGAGAAAAAGCTTTCAACAGCTTAAAACAAGCAATGATTAAAGCTACATTACATAATATCGCTCATCCACACCCTACAGCAGAGTGGAGATTAGTCTGCGACGCATCCGACACACACATCGGAGCAGCACTAGAGCAGGAAATTACAGACAAACACGGCTCGAAATCTTACCAACCATTGGGATTTTTCAGTAAAGAAATTCCGGAACAATGGAAGAATAAAGCATCATTCGACAAAGAGATGTTCGCCGTTTACCAAGCTTGCATTCATTGGCACAATGACTTGGACGGCCGATCTTTTCATATTTGTTCAGATCACAAGCCTCTGCTAGGCACGATGCTTAAGAAAAATGCACATTTTTCTAAAATGAGATTAAGATGGCTAACATACATCTCTCAAATGACGAGTGACATTCGTCATATACCCGGAGAGAACAACGTCGTCGCCGACGCACTCTCCAGACCCTTCGATCCAGTTGAAATTCAAACAAAATCGATTTCAACCCAAACTGACGAGGGTCCACCCATAGCCGAAATTTCGCAAATTACGGCTGCAATAGAGTGCAATCTTCTACTGCACATTTCAAATGCACAAATTCGTTCTCCTCCTAACGCAGAGGACAAATTGAAACTCACACGAGTCGAATTTCCTCAAGGAGAAATTTGGTGTAACCTAGACCTAGGACACCCAAGACCTTATATTCCAAACGAAATAAGGCAAGAAATAATCAGCCAAATTCACAATTTGGGACACCCAGGTATACACTCTACAGTGTATAAAGTTAAACAAAGATATTTTTGGCACGGACTCCGTGCAGATGTCTCCAACTGGGTCCGAGCGTGCGAGACTTGCCAACGAGCAAAAATCACTCGCTCCGTGAAGCTCCCTTACTCCGAATTTGAAACGGCTAACAAATTCTCACATGTACACGTTGACATTACCGGACCTTTACCTTTAGCTAAAGGAGGGAAACGTTACATTCTAATGATGGTCGATAGAGCAACGGGTTGGCTAGAGGCAGTCCCTCTTAACAACATCGAAACAGCCACGATCACAAACGCCTTTATCAATATTTGGGTAGCTTCAAAAGGCGTACCTAAATACATCACAAGTGATCAAGGCACACAATTCGAATCAGATCTATTTAATTCCATTATGGAACGTCTCGGAGTAAAACATACCCACACGTTACCATACAAACCGTCAACAAACGGAATGGTAGAACGCAGAAATAGATCTCTGAAAGAGGCTCTCAAAGCACAAAACGAAAATTGGCTCGACGCCCTACCAAAAGTACTACTCGCCATGCGTACGGCAGTAGACCCAGCAACGGAAACTACACCGTTCCAAAAAGTTTACGGAATTGACGTACCACTCCCAGGAGACATTTTCGTAACTTCTACAAACCTTTCGGAGCCTCTCTTCTTCCGGCCTACGCATATTAAACATAATAATACGAAATATGCCGTAAACATGCCCAAAAATTTGGATACATGTACACATGTCTATATCAGAGTGCCCACACAGCTCACCTCTCTGCAATGTCCTTACACGGGACCATTCAAAGTGGTTAAAAGAGATAAGTTTTCGGTTACAGTGCAAATTGGCGAACATATAAAAAAAGTTCCCAAACAGCAAATAAAACCAGCTTACACTCTAAAAACAGACGAAGCTGTGTCACTAAACAAAAATCAGGCAGAAAATAAGGAGGAGACTCCCCGAAAATCTGCCAGAAGGCACGTCCCCTCTACCAAATTCGACGAGAGGTGGGTGACGGCGCTCGAAACACCCCAGCCGGCGTCGTCGTTAATAACACGACGTCTTGGGGGGGCCCCTGTGGTGAAAACCACCCCCTCTTGTCAACAGCCCTTTTCAGGGCTACCAAAAAGAGGTAGACACAACACAAAAATATTTACAAGACGTCGAGTTATAACTCCGTCAAACAAAATATTTCACCAGAGAGAAAATACGAAATTCTCTCTCAAAAGTGAAATATTAACTAATAACATACAAGGCGACCTCCCTAGACACTTACTGGGCGAGAGAGACGCGACAAGTATCTCGAACCAAGTCGCCTTGAATGAGAAAACTCAAACAGAGAATCAAACGTCCTCTAAAGCTAGATTCAAACAAGCATACTCGCCAATCAGAAACACTGATTACACGAGAGACAATAGGCGAACCAACCAAGAGGCGGCAAGCAACCACCTCTGGTCCAGCAGCCACCCCGGGGACCCCGTCTGAACAACTGACGCAGAGAAAGCACCCGAGGCCCCCGGCTAAACTCAAGGTCGCCGGCTCCGCGACGGACGCTCGTAAGCACCCCGGAGGACCAGCTCAGCTATCATACTCGCAGATACTGAGAAAACAATGTGCGAGCCAATGAGATTACACAGTCGAATTAATGAAATTAAGCGGACCAACCAGGAGGCGGCCACCTCCCTATAAATACCCCGCTCGGAGCCTCCGAAATTCATTCTACTCTCCGCTCTCGACGACGACACCTCGAAGTACGAAGATTTCTACACGCTCTACGCTGACGAACCTTCTGCATCCCGAGTTCATCTCAAGAACGGCTTCCTACTGCTTTCTACAAGGCCTACCTTCTCTCCACACAGATCTCGCATTGGCATCTACGAGTCCAGTGATTATTCATCCTGCTCATTGCCCAACGTAGTTCATCTGTCAGGACGCCACCCGGTACATCTATCGATATTCTCTTTAGATCGTACGCCCGAGGGACGTTCCGAGCCGTATCACCCGGGTTTCGTAGCATTAGGCTCGTCACCGACCGCCGGGATACGCCGGTAAATTACTCTGCTCATCCGCTCTAATTTACCGTCCAAGGAAGTCTTTTTCAAGACTACAAGGTAGGACCCTGACATACGAGCAAAGGAAAGAAGCTCTGTCAAGCGAGTCCACCTTCCTAAACCCTCTATTTCTGTACATAGAGGCATCGAAACGAGCTAATAATTCAGCTATTTCGATGGAACGTCGGCCGTCTTATTTCCTCATGCAAGGGGAGGCAGACGACGGCGAAGCCGGGCCCCTTAGCCCCCGTAGCGCTACCTACAGGCTACTCGGCCAATCTGCCGGCCCCAGCGACGGCGCAAGGCCCGATCCTCACGACGAGATCGCCTTCTCACCTAACGTATTCGCTAAGGAAACGTTAGATCAAGCCTCGCCTATACAAAAGATCGAGGATACCTTTCAGACCCGCTCTGAAGTCAATCATTACGATTCGACCAAGCTGTCCGAATACCCACTATATTCGACACAAGCCTACCCGGCCGATCCGAGTGTCAAATACACTCCGAATGTACAAAAAACGAAGGATACTTTTCAGTACCTCAACCAAGCTCAACATATTCCTCCTACAGATATAAATCTTAGGCCGGAATATTACAAAACGGCTCAGTACCAAACTGATCGAACCCAGCACCCACTATGCGAGCCCAGTGCTCCACGCGGCTGCGACACGAACTACCTCTCAGTTCATCCCGCCGAGCAAGTTGACCTTGGCGGATTCGCCCACATTCCTTACAGGAATAACCCGGGGACTAACCCGCATAATCAGAATATAAATGTCCCACTTGGTCTACCGACGCCAAGTAAAACATATATAAATCCACTACAATATCCTCTCGACTTTTAGGAGCTTACGATAGGAGCTCAAATCGAGAAATATAAACATGCGTATATAATTATAGAAGTATAGGTTGTGGCAACTCGAAATAGGACACGCCGAGGAGTCTGGGCGGGCCTTATGACGTACGCTAGCCAACTAAAACTATGGTCATACTCAATTGAAAAAATAATAAACCTTTGTGAAATAATTTGCAGCGTTTTTTTATTATTCTCCTGCCATAATTTTGCTGTATCTTCCAGAAGGCTTAAATAAAACATTTGTTATGTTTCTGAAGTACCGATTGGAGGATGACCTTGAGTTTTGCACATATATCTTTTGCCATTTTGATCGTGATACTTTTGCTACATGTATAACACAATCTTCTTTTGTCACTGTCAGGTCGAGTCTTGGACTTTCGAGAGCTATGCACCTTGCTTGAGCATCTGCATTTTAATTTCCTTGAATCCCCGAGTGACCTCTTGACCATGCAAACACTACTTGTTTTCCAGATGATCGGAGTTTTCCCACTTGAGTGAGAATATTTCCTGCTATCCGATTAAGTTTCCTGGTCTTGAATGCTCCTTCTAATGAATTTAGTGCACTCTAGCTGTCTGAAATTATAACTGCTCCTGTAAAGTTGCTACTATTCGAATAAAATTCTAGCGATAAAAATATAGCAGTGAGTTCGGATGAATATATGGAGTAAAGACTTGGTAGCTTGAATCCGCGTTCAACACCTTCTTTGGGAATGACGAACACACAACCGACAGAGCCTTCTATGATTGAGCCATCAGTGTATGGGTGATATTCTCGAGACTTGCGACACTAGCGCATCCTTACATCGAGGCAAGCGAAATCGAAGTTATTTCACCTTGTTGTCATGGTGACGAGTAAACATATGCGAAAATGCCCCATTTGTAGTCACAGCTGGACAACAGCATAACATAGTCTCACCTAGTTCCGAGTCAATATTTTCATTATTTGTAATATGCAAGGTGATAAATTGTACGCAAATTACATCAAGTTATTATCAGGTGTTGACCTCAAACGCTACGAATGCAAGATTTAATCTGTGGGGTAGAGATCCATATGAAATATGTGTTGGGGAGTTGACATACAAGTGTTCTAGATGATCCAGACATCAGCCGCAAAAATGGTGTGGATTACCTATCTAGTTTTAGAACTGTTCTTTGAATCAATTGAAACTAAAAATCTTTAGAGTACTGTGAAAGTGGTCTTGTGAAAGGATGTGTTGAGAGCTCTGTTAGGCGGGAATAGTAAGTTGTATCACATGGGGAAAGGTAAGTACCTAGAGGTAAGGTATACCTACATACTTTCCGTATATTATTACTTGTTCATGTAGGTACTTCATTGATCAAAACGAAAGTAGGTACCTAATTACTATTTTTGTCCATAAAATTTTCGTAACTGCAAAACTCGCGCAATAACTGCACTGCCAATGCCGTCTTTATGAAATCTTACCTTCAGAGGAATGCATTTCAAGGTTTTTTCCTTGCAGCTGGTTTTTAATTCATGTTGCATATTCCCTGATTCGATATTTGACAAACTTGCTAATCAGCGGTTGTATTCTTCGGCAAAGCAACGACCCACCTACTTCGTTTAGGCACTTTAAACCAACAGCAAATCTGGTAGGACGTACGTACCTACCTAAGTAGTTTCGTTTCTTGGTGTAGCAACAACCTGCCTTGTTTATTTTGACAAACTATCAAATCTCTCCTTTTATTCATTCAATATAACAAGTTCCTTCCTCAGTTAAGCATGTACTACGAACTTATAATAAAACGCTGATGAAGCTACCTGAGCAATGGCTAGGTACCTACACAGCAGTACAGACACCTGAGGAATTTTCAATAGGTAATCTTTTCTTTATTATTTTTCAGGTTAATTATTCTCAAAGCCTAAACGAATGAAGTTCTTTAGTTTTCTGACACTGATTAACTACAATAGTTAGTAGGCTCCTAGTCCAAATAAAAACTCGTTCACGTTAGATTGGTATCATTGACAGCAATCTACAATCAATTATTGCGCTGGCAGGCATGTTTATCATAACATTTAGTCGAATTGAAACTTTGTGTTGCTACAATATTATACTTTTTCAAAACAAAACTGATGAAAAATGGCCTTATAACCACGAATTATGTTGACATGAGACGGCAAACTTCTTGTGAGAAATAGGTTGGTTGAGAAGCGATTCATTGACGAAGGGCTGTATCATGGCCGACTTTGGCTGAAACGCAAACCTACTCTAGGCGTGACGTCACGAGAATATGGGCCATATAGCAATATATCCAGGCCTGTCAAGTATATAATTCTCATGGTCCCTATTCGCTAACCTTTCTTTACTTAGATGGCCTTCAAGATAAACCACCTCCAACTTTTGGAAACGATCACCGTATTTCATTGTATGGATTATATCTCTGCTGTCTGAATTCATACATGTAACTAGGTCTGCAGTTCTTACAAAGCTGTTAACCAGTAGAGGACTAGCTTTCTTCTTCCAGTATTTATGCGTCATATTTCATACAGTCAGTTTTTGCAATTTTGCAATAACTAAGTTAAAACCGAGTTTTAGCCTTTAAATAACTAGTTTTACCCCACGACACACATACATTTAAGCATAACAAACAAACTAAAAATTTGTGAGTTTAAGTGTAAAAGTCGGTTATAATGGAGTTGGAGAGAGCTGTAAGTGTTACAATTCGATTCAGCGTGGAAAAATACATAGAACTCGAACTCGTAGGTTCATAGAGAGTCATTTTTCATGATAACCATAGATTTAATTGCAAGAAAAAAAAAACATATTTTTCAACATTAAAACATAATTTTCTCCCCTAAATAAAGAAGTAAAAGCAAAATTAACTACACCGTTGGAAAGAATATTAAATTAATGAAGTAGTTTTTATGAGATTTGCCAGTTTCCAGGATTTTTTTTGGGAAGTAGTAAAATGATAAAAATTTTCGGAAAATTTATTTTTCCAAAATCGTCTATGTTTGAACTGATATGAAGGTCTTCGGAATGTATTTTTTAAGAACCCAAGTACACTATTCTTACAAAAAATCTAACGCTGATTCCGAAAATGAGGTCAAAAGATGAAATTAAAAGAGGTGAAGTGGAGAAATTGGAGTTTAAAAGGAAAAAACACGGTTTACCAGGGAAAAAACCTTTAAAAAATCATACTTCGAGTACGGATGAGATATGCAGTTGGCGGCGTTTTACTTCATTTTTGTTGCAAATTAACCGAAATAAATTTTGTCAATTATCCGGTTCCACCCTGTAAATGTAGAGTGAAATAACAACAAAAGGAGAAGAACATGTATTACATGTACATTTGTACTATGTAGGTACAAACAAAAGTTACATGGCTACAAATGTATATAAATACTGTAAATATAAAATACAATATAATTGTAAACATACCAGATCAACGATCAATCGACAATCAACACGTTTAGCCGCATAAAAAATCCCCAAAACTAAGGGGAGCAAGTCCTCTTAAAATTTAGATACAAATGAAACGCTTCCTATCATAATTATGAACACTAACAGACAGTGTTAACTCCCTCACATCGAACCATTTTGCGTTGCATTAAACCTACTGAAGAGAACAATAAGGTCGTGCATATTAGAAGTAGGATATCGATGAGAGGTCGAAACAAAATCAGACGTAAAAAATTCAAGATTCACACTGCAGGGATGGTAATGATATTCAAATTTATGAAGGCGTGTTTGCAATCGGCTCTATACCCCAACCTTGCTAATTCTCTGACTGCAAGCGTACACCGCCTAGCTTTGCAAGGGCAGCCAAATGATCAAACTTTGTGAAATGATTTGCAGTTTTTTTTTTTCCCCACGGTATCGACTCATTGTACCATGGGTAAAACAAGGATGGAAATGGGAAACAAGCAAAGTCGTAGGTTTTGAAGATTATTAAAAATGAGAAATCAGTTTTATTTGGATTGATGACGAAATTTCAACAAATGGGGCCTAATGGACGAATAGTCCACCGTCCTGAGATCGGAAAGACCTATTTCGCCTCAAATATTGGATAAATTCGAACTCTTCGTCGTTAAATGTATTCTACGTTTGTATAGGTAATACCTACCCATGTTAAGGGGTAAAATGATTGGATAAGAAATGTGATGAAAAATACAATTACATATAAATACATTAACTTACATATGAAAATACATAAAATACATAAAATTACATATAAATACATTACATTCCAAAGATAACCAACTCATTAACCAAACTCAATAAGTTAACACTTAAATGGAGGTTGGATATTGAAATGGCCAACAACCAAATTATAAAATTAGAACTTATAAAAAATGAAGTAGGTGCAAAGAAACACCTGCAACATGACTGTACATTTGAAAGAACTAATTATCACTTGAAAGTAGGGTATAGGTACTTCAGGTATTATAAAATGCTTTTTTCCAAAGGTTTTGTTTACAGTTTTTTCCAAGTTTGAAAATTTACATAGTAACTAGTTATTTTATGAATTAGGGCCCAGCTTGGTTGTCAAAATGTTGTCCGAAAGCTTCTCACCTGAGAATGAAAAATTTGATATCAATAAATTCCATAAGTACAATAATAAAATTACATAAATCAAATTTCTCATCATGATTAATCTATTATCAGCGAAATGTTGGGGTCATTACATCAAGAACTTACAAAGGAAGCTGTGTTTGTGTCGTCTCACAGAATGGAGCTCTCGGAAGACTCAGCCATCACGGACGGAAGACTTCTTACCTAATAACAAAACATTAGATTTTAATTTATGTGAAATGCAAAGGTACCAGGCATTAGAATTCTCATCAGTTTGAAAATCTGTTTTAAATTAGTTTTACTCCAGCTTATTACCAAAAGAGGACTAGCTTGGTTACAGGCTTGCCTGGCGTACGGATTCTTATCAAGTTGTCCATGCAAAAGCTGAAACTTGCACTGAACGCCAAATGTCTGGTTTTCACAGAAAGAGCGGCAGATGTCTGGTTTTTGGTTTCAAACTATGCATGTGCCTTTTATTGTAGGACGTCGAAACAACCTCGGAACATACATTTGAAGACTGTGGCCCTCTATGTTACAATTTTTCGTTAATTTTTATTTAAGCCGCACCTCAACCAGAAGGGTCATTAGCGGCATTGAACATGGTGTCTAAAGGGCCCCATACACTATGGGATCGCCTACGGGCCGTCGCCTCAACAGACGAACTTAAGACCAATATCGCCGGGCTCCCTACACTACCAGTCAACGGCCTGCAGGCGGCCACACTAAACTGCCGATCATCGCCTGAACATCGCAAACACTCTCTGTCCGGGGCCTGTAGGCGGACTGTCGGACAGGAATCAGGACTGCAGGCGAACCTCTCATGCTTCGAAGGAAACGTTGCGCGGTTTATTTACTGTTATGAATTATTTGAGGATGAGTGAAGAAAATTTCCAAAAACTTCTTAATTTGGTTTCACCGGGAATAGGCTCGATACACACGGATAGGCCCGATAAATCTCAATAAATGCCGAAATAGGTTTCCCGTCCATCCTCGCCGTCAGTCCGCTGTCAGTCCAATTTCGGCTTGTGAAAACACGCTCAAAATTGATCGCACGGAAAACTGACGAAAACTGGGAAAAAAAGAGCCGACGGATCACGCGCCTGCACGCCAACTGATAGTGTGGGGCGGGGAGCATTTGCGATCATGATCTGACAGGTCCTTAACTGTCGTGGGTCTCTCATCGGATCCTCGGCGGCCCTTTGCCCACACATCTTCAGTCCGCCCGAACTGCAGTCCATGATCTTCAGATTAACTGATGTTTGTTTGGGCGACCTCGGGTCGCCGCCTTACGATTATCTTCAGTTAAACTGACAGTGTATGGGGGGCTTAAAGGGACACTGGAAGTGGCAAAATTCTAAGGGGAGCCATGTTGCTATCCTTGACTAAAAAAGAAGCTCCATCATGGACTCCACAGGCAACCCGAAGGGGGAAAAAATGAGGAGTACAGTCATTACCACTGTTTAGCCCCTAAAGTGGATTAAAAAACCCCAAAAATAAAGGAATACAACGAAGACTAGATGTAAAATAAGCTAATAACTATATACATGCTATGTACAGTCAGCAAAGTGAAATAAAACTACGACTAGATGTATATAAATATATCACAGATCAGATATCACAATTCGTAGTAGGCGGCTCTCCGGTACAACAACAGGGATCGGACCTTGTCTGGTCCAGATAAAATGTCAACTCACTGAGGGGGCTGATGCTGGACTCGAAGGTCCACAAGAGCTGGGCAGTCCTCCAGAAAGTGGTGGATGGACAGATCACCCCCACTCCTCCCACACACAACATCTCGGGCTTCTGCACTAAGCAGGTGTCTGTAAGACGGGTATGGCCAGTGGCAACCCGGTTGACCACTATTCGATCCCTCCTTGGAAGTTACGAACTTGGGCCCACCGGGCTCAAGTCCTGAAGGACAGCACGCAGACCAGTGACCTCACCCTGCCATTGCTCATGCCAGATGGAATTGAGTTTATGTTGCATGTAGGAAATTTGATTTTTTTTTTTCGATTATTATCTTCAATATTGAATTTATGTAATTGACCAAGAAAAAAATTGTGTAACCCCCCCTTCAAAATTTGTTGGTTTACGTTCCAAGATACGTAAATTACAAAATCGGAGAAAAAAATCAATTTAGGTCGACACTAAAGGGTAGTAATTAAGGGCTGAAATATTGTAAAATCTAAACATCAAAAACTTTCGAGGTAACAGTAATGCTTTTTGGGTCTCATTTATAGACATCATCCCAGCAGAGAATCGAATGAAACCACCCGGGTGGCTGTGCGCTCATCCATTTGCTCCCCCAGTCAGGCAGGAAAAAAAGTTAACAACATGGGAGCAAATCATAACTGGTGGAATATAGTAAAATCGCCTTGTAACTACGACGCTCGTATCAGCTGACATAACTCGAATGGAATTTATAACCGGGTTTATTATAGGTACCTAGTGGAAGCGTTGTTTTCTCCTATGGGAGATGAAACATTTTTTTGACTCCAAAATCAAAAATTTCACTCGCATTTTACGTTTTATACCATTCGGGACAACTTTTATTCTGTGTCTGTTGTGTATCCGCAAATCAGTGGAACAAGCCTCATTTCTACAAATCTCATCCGATTTTTATGAAACGTTCATGGAATGTACTGGTTAGGGTGAAGATGGTCCACTATCAGTTTCGTTGTTCTCAAATCAATAGTTTAGCCCAGTCAAATTAGACCAAAAAGAGGCAAATAGGGGAAATAATTCATAGTAAAGAAATTTCTTCACCAAGCTCTTCCTTCATACATAGTAAATCATATCTCAAAAGTCCCCTAGTATGGGGGGTGAGCTCGACGAGGGGGGAGGGGTGTTTTTCTCCATTTTTTCGACTTTTTTTTTCGTTTTTTTGCCTATAACTCGAAAAGTAAGCGTTCTAGCGACTTGTTTACTATTACCAGAATTAAAGTGCATAAAATTTCCTACAATTTGCACTCCTGACTTCATTCTCTACGATTAGGCGTTGAAAAGTAGATATAATTTCAAAAAATCAGCAAAAAGGCCTTTATGCTCTTTTTACGCAGAAATCATTCGTATGAAGCTTCTGGGAGACTTAGAATACATCATGACTTGTTTTCCGAACGTCAGTGATGCTCGGACAGTGGCTTGAGCAGGTTTCATGTATGTCTTTTTGTCTGTTCTTCACTTACATCCTGGAAACTGTGATAACCATAACATATTTTCAGCGCCCTTACCAACAAACTGTGAATATATTTGTATATAAAACACAGTGGCTCTAAAAAAGAAAAGAAAAAAAAGGAACTAAAGAAAATGAGCTGTGTTTCACCAAAAAATGTTGAGTGTGCAGGTACAGTATAACCCATGTTAAAGTAATATTCACAAAAGGAGTGGGAGGGGGAAGGGGTCATCAATCTTCACAGGTGTCTGCTCTTCATACATTGAGAATCACCATCCACAGTCAAACTGAAAATCAAAATCGGATTACAGTGAGGTGCATATAATCTTATATTGATAGTGGTAGTAAAGTAGACAACCATCCCAGGTTGCGGCTTTTCGTCCGACTGCCTCGGGTGTCGCGGACGAGTTCAGCTGTCCTCCAAATGGAGGATCAGATTCGTTCTGATGATTTCGCTTAAAGCTCCTCATTGCCTCGTCCCCTTGAGTGAAGAGAGTTTCGCCGTACAGAAGCGCAAAAATTACTTGGACGTCTGACCCTTACCTGGGCGGTCACCATCCAAGTACTCCCCACGCTTGACGTTGCTTAACTTCGCTAATCGCGTGAGAAACGGTTCATTGCAACGCCTGACCCGTACGGCTCTTATATTGATAAATAGATGAAGTTCATGCAGATGATTAGGATGAAACTTCCATAGCGATGGCATACATTCTTTTCTTTTTTAGAGCCACTGTGTTTTATATACAAATATATTCACCGATAATTCACAGTTTTTTGGTAAGGGCGCTGAAAATATGTTATGGTTATCACAGTTTCCAGGATGTAAGCGAAGAACAGAAAAAAAAAGTGACAAAGTAGAGTCTCCAAATGAGACACCTCTGTGATGCATGGAACTTCATTCCATGCAACCTAGACCACAAATAAGTTATGATACGTGTCCTGTTGTAAACTTCATGTTTGTGAATCCAATAGGATGATATTTAGTATTGCTCATAATTAGTACACATAAATGTGTAATCTGATCTTAATATTGTTTCAAGGATCCATTTCGTATATCTACATGTTTAACTAGCTCGTGTAATTATTATGAGACTTTATGCGTGATCATTGTGGCTACACTGTTTTTGAGGTGAGCCTCGCTCATTGGACGAGTCTCCCCTCTCTTCGTTCATTCCGTTGTCGGACGCTATACGTTTTGCTTCCTTCGATTCCCTGTTACATAAAGCTTTCTCTAGTTCAATCTATGTAAAATATTGCATCTCACTTTATCCTCGTTCAAAGTGTTTAATCGAGTCTATATTTCATTGCGCTCTCAAATATATACGTTCACTCAAGTTATACGAACTGTGTATTGTGTGTAATTCACCTTCAAGTCCCCACTACTGCGGTAAGTGATTGTCTTGGGTTAACTAGCGTTATACTTGCATACTAAACTAATTATGGTACTTGACTTGTTCATTTGTATTTGCTTACGACGGCTTTTTGACTCGGTACGATATCGTCACATAAGCACCGTCTTTACTAAGTATGTGTAAAGAGGTCGTCATTTCGTATTATATCCAATTTCAGCCACAGACGCCCTACTGTGTAAGTTATAACAGATCGACGGGATTTCAGGTTAAGTTCGGTGTTAGGCCGGAGCGTCTTGACGCTATGTCTAGTCAC
The DNA here is from genome assembly GCA_030762985.1 of Adelphocoris suturalis. Taxonomy (NCBI): domain Eukaryota; kingdom Metazoa; phylum Arthropoda; class Insecta; order Hemiptera; family Miridae; genus Adelphocoris; species Adelphocoris suturalis. Next base: position 10,764,612 of record CM061040.1, read on the forward strand.
CTCTCCGCTAGGCGACGCTAAGATCTACACAGGAATGGGATGACTCCAGCGTAATGGCCGCCGGAAACTTAGAGGCATTTTCGACTAAATGAAGTTGGAAATTCTTTTGTTTTTCTTGGGCTCTGTGAGTCATTTCAACTAAATAAAATCGATTTCCTTGTAGATTTCTTTCATTAGTTTTGAATTTTATGTCACGAAAGAAGTTTGTTTCCGAAAATTATTTCCGTGGTCGAGCAAATAGTCGGGACGCCGAACGCATTGTCTAGATGCCATGCTCGAGCTCGTTGCCAGTGAAAATCCTCTGTCTCCAGCGTGGTACGCGAAGTCTGAATTTTTCTGATCCCAACAGATAATTCAGGCGCCGAGTTACGAGATAGCAATTTCGAATCGCTAGCCCGAGTCAGAGAAGGCTGGTCTAGGTGTGCACACTTTCAATTTATTTATGCTTCGACCACAGACCAGCGGGTGCACATATCGAGGCTACCTCTGGCGATATACAGGGTACCTGGAATGTCTGAGTGCCAGCTGTGTGATCTGGATCTTTCCACCAGCTTCCCAATAGGCCGTAACTCAACAGGGTATGTGAATTGGGCTAGGCCCTCGGAGCTAAAAGTCCCTACGAATCTAACCTTTCAAAAGAAAAGGTTGAGGCGCAGAGTAGATTGCAACTAAATTTAGACCATGGAAACAAGGCCTTGAATCAAACACTGGAACCCTATGCTTTCAGAAATCCTATTTGGGACCGGCGCTGTCTACTCCGTCCTTCTGAACTAGTTAGGCGTGCGAAACCAGGTATGCCGATTTAACTCGGATTAACATATCACAGTTCAAACCCGAGACTCGTTCTTTGACTTTATAGAAAGGATGGGTCGCTACTTTCTGACTTGAATACATATATCAGAACAAATCAGAAATAAATGGGACAGCAGTCGGAGATCTTGTTTACTTTATGACGGAGCTGAAAAAGACGCAAATCGGATACCTTGTCACTAGGGAGTGCACCCTTATGAATTTTTGAAAAGAAAAGTCAAAAAAAAAAAAAAAATAAATAAATAAATAAAAAATAAGTACGAAGACGTAGCAAGTTATGAAGTCAGTCGTTTAGATTTAATATGTATAATCCTACCTTTCTAGAATCATTTACAGAAAAACATAAGAATGTTCTCGGTCAACCGACCGACTCGGCTGCAGAAATATGGGTAAAAAGAAAAAGGCGGTTTGTTTTCTCATGAATATGATAGAATATCTATGATTGTGTAAATCCTATGTCTTTATAGATGTTTTTTTTTTTTTTTTTGTGTGTGTTTTGAATCCTGTGTAGTATAGGCTCTTAAGCCTGGGAGGCCTCCCCCATAAAATATAAATTTAACGTCTACCCATAGAATAGATCTTTCTGTAATCTTTATATATATGCCGTTTCTGTCAAATTAAAATCAAGGTAGACGACTAGGTGAAGGAAATTGATTCTTAAACCTGCTTATGAATTTATCGGACTTTATGAATAAACATACTAAATGTATAGGGAATCAATGGACATTTATCTAACACGAAGTGAAATTTCAGGTCAGACCATGTCACAAACTGAGCCTGTCGTCGTCGGAGATGATGATGTGTCATTGGATGGACAATTCGCCAGGAACATGTTTTATGATCGAATGTCACTGTCGCCCTCTCCAAAACCAGACTCGGAGCCCGCTTCAAGGACGGTGGAGGACATGTTCCGGAGCCCCACTCCTCAAAACGAATCTGAGGTGGAGACGCTCAAAGTAAAGGCAGCACGGTCATCCGACGACGTTTTTGTAAGGTATTTGGAGGGCCTTAAGTCTCAGATGGAGGTAAATTTTGGTTTGCTACAGTCTAAATTGTCTGATTTGAATGACAAGTACGTTTCGCTATCCCGAGTCGCAACACCTAATCAAACTTCAGATTCTACCCCGTCTTGCTCTTTTCAAACACAAACTGCTGATCATAATCTTCCTCTAGTGCCCCCAACTAGCCAAGTTCAGGAAAATTCATCTGTTCAATACCCTAGTGTAGCTCTGGTGAACCGACCTAATGCGACTCGTGAAGATACCCATATGGAAGTGGAAATGAGTTCAGGTTCTGAAACTCCATTTCAGAATGACCATGATACTTCTCCCCATAAGAATTCTGGTACTTTAAATAAAATCAACCCTAACTATTTTGTACGTCCTAGTGCAAGGCACCAGTACCCCAATGTGCATACGAATTCGTATAGGGTACGTAAGATCGACGCTGTTAAACTAAGACCTTTAGAGAAACGACTTGATAGGGTGGATCAGTTCAAGTATTGGAAAAGAAGTGTTGTGGGTCAACTTGAAACTCAAGAGTGTGTTTTCGTATTAGATCCCTCAGAATCGGCACCTAGTGATTTTTCCGAAAAAGACATAGAAATTGCTAGGAAAAAGGTCAGATATTTTATTTTTGAGTCACTCTCTCAATATTTCCAAGATCTAGTACAGGATCTGAGAGACCCTAAAGAAATAATGGACAAGCTACAATATACCTGCGACCCTGCCTCAAAATTTCAAGTCAAACGTTTGGTCCAAGAATTTAATTCAATCCACTTCAACCCTAAAACGGAAAAAGCTATCGAATTTTTAAATAGATTTGAGGAAATTAGGCAAAAACTTGCTAATATAAATGCTGACATGCTTACTCCGGATTACATTAAGACGATTTTTGAGCTGTCGATCGATGAGACTGTCACTTATCAGAAGGCTGAACTTCATGGTTTTAAGTTCACACTAGAGGAGCTTCGTGACATGCTCTTAGAGGAACAGCTCAGGAATGAGCAATCGTCTTCGTGTGAATCAAGCTATAGTCTGTTACGTAATCGAATCGCTTCTTCCAGGGGTAGAGGTGGGTTTCAGAGGGGAAGGGGTAACCGTATGCGAGGGGGTGTAATTCCTAAAGTCTCCACTCCTCCCTTTAAACAAAACACACTCTCCGACTCATCTTCGAAGAAATCCGGTTTCTGTGTCTACTGCAAACGGAAAGGTCACACCAGGGCTACATGCTTTAAAGCTAACAAGATTTGTTTTAATTGTGGTATTTCTGATCAGCATATAGCTAGCAACTGTCCAAACCCTACAAATGTCCGAACTCCTGCTTCTAAATATAAAACCCCTAAAACTTCCAATGCACCGCTTAACTTGACCCGCCATAGGCCCTCGTTAGCTTCCAAAAAGCCGAAGCTTTTCACGATGCCTCTAGGGCAAGCCAAGCGATTGGCTCAGGAATTCCGGAATCAACCTGACACTGCCTTCTCAATAATTGGATCAACTGAAGGGGACGACAAGGCATTGGTCTGGGTTACGATGGGGGATGAAGAGGAGCAGGTAGTTAGCACACTTAACTATGTTAGCGAGCGCCAGGGACAAAGCTCTGCCTTCAATATTTCTGAAGGTAAGCGGAATTTTAAAGCCATTATTGACACCGGATGCACAGAACATCTCACATCAGACAAAACCCAGCTAACTAATTTTCAACGTTTACCACAGACTCGTGTGTTTAAATGCGCTAATAGCGACGATGGAGCGGACCTATCAGTAAACTATCGTGGTGATCTTAAGTTTATGAATAACGTTCAAGAGTCTATGTTGAAGGATGTTCTGTACACTCCGGGCTTATCGAATAATTTGTTTTCAATTCGTAAGGTTACTCAGGCTGGGCTAAATGTTTTATTTTCTAAAGATAAGGTAGAGTTTATTCAACCCTCCACAGATACAGTAATCAAAACTGGATATTTTCATAACAATCTCTGGTGGATCGAATTACCAGTGTCTTCTCCTCCACCTGTCAAACGGACCAGGGCTCAATGTGACAATTTGGGTTTCAAACGTCAAAAGTCAGGGTTAGTGTTCAATGCTTCTCAAAATCAGCCTTGCAGTCCCACTGAGCCATCGGCTTTCGACGCGAAATTTGAGCTAAAGGGAGGGAGCGATTTATCTAGTAATACCCATTCTCTTGAATCAGCGGGAGGGAGAGGTCCACTTACGTTTCAGCCCGCTGGGGTCCCTGCAAGTCTGGGAGGGAGAAGTGTTGAGAAGCATAAACAGAATAATATAGTAGAATCAACTCTAAAGAACTCAGACATACAACAAACTAAAAGATCAATAGAGCCAGACCTGACTGACTTACAAATTGCCAAATTTGATAGGGAAAACTTAGATAAGAGTTATAGTTCACTGCTAGATTCTGATATTCTGTGGCATATACGTTTGAACCATGCATCAAAACAATATCTAGAAGCAGCTAAGAAGTTTCTCCCAGAACTAAAAAGTGTCAAAGTCACGAATAAGATCACAAATTGTGAGGACTGTCACCAAGCTAATACAGTTAGGAGATCTCATACTCGAACAAGACACAGAGCGGAGAAACCTTTCGCAACTCTCTACTCTGACTTGTTAGGTCCTATAAGCCCTTCTAATTTCAGAACTGGGGATTCGTATATAGCAATTTTCGTGTGTGATTATTCACGTTATGTATTTGCATATCCTATGAAAAACAAAAAAGAGGTTCACATGGTACTCCGTAAATGCCTTCTAGAAATAGGGTCAATAACTTCTCAAACAAAGAGTGTTTTCAAACTCAGATCAGATCGAGGTCTAGAATACCAAACTGTAGAAATGAAAAAGTTGTTTTCTGAAGAGGGCATTGTCTGGGACCCATGTCAACCACACACTCCTCAGCAGAATGGATGTGCTGAAAGAGTGTGCCAAGAAATTAAACATAAGGTTCGGGTGAATTTGCTCTCAGCCAAAATGCCTTACGCATTCTGGGGGCACGCACTCAAATATTCGATTTATGTATATAATAATATGCCTCATTCCTCTAACTTGTTTAAAAGTCCTTTTGAAATGGTCAAGGGCTATCCGCCTACTCTCAAATTCCTTAAACGGTTCGGTTGTCTTGTACACTATGTGGATGTAAATAATAAAATTAAATTTGCTCCAAATGCTAAAAAGGGATTCTTACTAGAATGTAATGAAACAGGGTATGTCATTTTCTCAGAACAACATAAAACCCTTGTGAACTCTAGTGATGTGAAATGCATTGAGACCATAGTGTATGGGGATAGAATTAGAGATTATCCTAGGCCTCTGGCTGAAATTCTTGATATGGACGGGGAATCTGAATCAATGCTTAACACAGATTCTCCCACTAGGGAATCTCTAGACGTGAGACAAAGTGAGAAATCACTGCTTGTTAATATGGTAAATCAGCGTGATGTCTCTGACTGTGTAGAGCCTATCTCATACCAGGAAGCTATGTGTTCTCCAGATATAGAACTATGGGAAGAGGCTATGCGTAGCGAACTTGAATCACTAGAGGAAATGAATACCTGGGAACTCGTGCCTAAGGTTAGCCTACCACCGGGTACCAAAGTAATCAGATCCCGTTGGGTACATAAAAGGAAAATGGAAGCGGACGGCACTCAAAGGTACAAGAGTCGTCTAGTTATTAAAGGGTTTGCTGACACTAATGAGTACTTAATTTCCGAGATCTATGCTCCAGTGGCTCGTCTTGGGGATGTTAGAGTGTTCTTGTCTGTAGTGAACAAACTTGGGTTACATCTTCTTCAACTCGACGTGACCACCGCCTTCCTTCATGGGGCTCTTGAGAAGCCTGTGTATATGCATGTCCCTGAAGGCTTAGAGGAACTTTCGGACCCCCCATGTGAGTTAAAAGGAAATTATGTGTGTCATCTCAAAAGATCGTTGTACGGATTAAAAGTCTCCCCAAATTTGTGGTATAAAAAGTTCAGTAACATCCTGGTAAATTTGGGATTTGAGATTTACCCGTTTCAAACTTGTATCTTTAAATGGAAACAGGGCGCGAAATATGTTTTACTTATCATTTATGTTGATGATTGCCTCCTGGCATCAAATGATAATCAGATAGCCTTAGAAGTAGTCAAGGCTCTACAAAAGGAAATCAAAATTAAGAATTTGGGAACTCCTAAGAAATTCCTGGGTTTTGAAATTGTTAGAGACAAGCCTCGCAAACTACTGTTCATTCATCAGAGAACCATGATTCAGAGTTTGGTTAACAAGTTTCTACATTCCGAAGAAAGTATCAGTGAAATTCCCATGTCACCTACGACATGTACTCTAAGTGCACAATTACAATCGAGTTCAGATTCGGAATCGTCTCCTAATGTTCCATACCGAGAGGTAATAGGTGCTCTTTTGTATATTCAAAATGGAACGAGACCAGATATTTCTTTCCCAGTAAATTTCCTTAGCAGAAACCAAATAGGATATACTTTGAATGATTGGTTGTGTGTCTTAAAGATTTTAAAATACCTTAAAGGAACCTTAGATCTTGGTATCATGTATACTGGAAAAACCGAGAGTCTGATCGCCTACTCCGATGCCTCACTAGGTACCAATGCTCTCAATGGTAGGTCGACTACGGGGTACATAGTTACATCTCTTGGCGATCTGGTGTCATGGAAATCTAAGAAGCAAACGCATGTGGCTCTTTCAACTTGTGAATCTGAATATCTGGCAATGTCGGAAACATGCAAGGAAATCACAAGTATACGAACTCTGTGCAAGTTCCTTATAGGCTTTGACATGCGTCCAATATTAAGATGTGACTGTGCTCCTGCCATATCGGTTGCCATGACCAATGATTCTAAAACTCTTAAACATGTTGTGAAACTTTCGTTACATTATGTTCACGAATTATTTAGAAATGGTGAAATCCATATAGAATGGGTTTCTACCTTGGAACAACTTGCGGACTGCCCGGCCAAGACTACCACAAGTTGTAGCTGTATTTGACATGTACCTCCGAGCCTCAACATGTCAACAAGGACTACCTCAGACTACAGCTGGATTCAACATGTTTCTCGATGCCTCAACATGTTGCCACTGCCAATGGCCACAGCTGGATTCAACGTGTTTCTCAATGTCTCAACATGTTATGTCAACTCAGTACCAGTAGCACCAACATCAAGTGCTTATCGGTTCTATCCGTCTTTGATGTTAATGTTCGGTGTGCGCGTGTTGAAATTCGTATGTTCAGTGAAACAGTGCAAGGTCATACATGAGCAATGTTACCTACTAAAATATTATGTCACCCATTTGTATCACATTAATATTAGAATCTTAGTAGGGAACTAAACTGTACACTGTTGTGACTAGATTTACTTTTCTGTCGTAAGACTAGCGTGTAAGAAAAGTGCTTTCGATTTAAGAACTCTAAGACCATAGTCATATCGATCTAAGACTGAGTTTCATGATCTAAGAGTAAGATTCGATGCCTTCAGCATGACATAACGACATATGTTCATTGTGATTCTGTCATAGCTAAAACAGATTAAGTCTTGTGAATACTGCTTCCTCATTTGAAGAGGAGGGAGTGACAAAGTAGAGTCTCCAAATGAGACACCTCTGTGATGCATGGAACTTCATTCCATGCAACCTAGACCACAAATAAGTTATGATACGTGTCCTGTTGTAAACTTCATGTTTGTGAATCCAATAGGATGATATTTAGTATTGCTCATAATTAGTACACATAAATGTGTAATCTGATCTTAATATTGTTTCAAGGATCCATTTCGTATATCTACATGTTTAACTAGCTCGTGTAATTATTATGAGACTTTATGCGTGATCATTGTGGCTACACTGTTTTTGAGGTGAGCCTCGCTCATTGGACGAGTCTCCCCTCTCTTCGTTCATTCCGTTGTCGGACGCTATACGTTTTGCTTCCTTCGATTCCCTGTTACATAAAGCTTTCTCTAGTTCAATCTATGTATAATATTGCATCTCACTTTATCCTCGTTCAAAGTGTTTAATCGAGTCTATATTTCATTGCGCTCTCAAATATATACGTTCACTCAAGTTATACGAACTGTGTATTGTGTGTAATTCACCTTCAAGTCCCCACTACTGCGGTAAGTGATTGTCTTGGGTTAACTAGCGTTATACTTGCATACTAAACTAATTATGGTACTTGACTTGTTCATTTGTATTTGCTTACAACGGCTTTTTGACTCGGTAAAAACACATACATGAAACCTGCTCAAACCAATGTCCGAGCATCACTGACGTTTGGAAAACAAGTCATGATGTATTCTAAGTCACCCAGAAGCTACATACGAATGATTTCTGCGTAAAAAGAGCATAAAGGCCTTTTCGCTGATTTTTTGAAATTATACCTACTTTTCAACGCACTCTAGCGGCGGAACGCCTAATCGTAGAGAATGAAGTCAGGAGTGCAAATTGTAGGAAATTTTATGCACTTTAATTCTGGTAATAGTAAACAAGTCGCTAGAACGCTTACTTTTCGAGTTATAGGCAAAAAACCGAAAAAAATCGAAAAAAAGGAGAAACCCCCCCCCCCCCCCCCCCCTCGTCGAGCTCACCCCCCATACTAGGGGACTTTTGAGATATGATTTACTACGTGTGAAGGAAGAGCTTGGTGAAGAAATTTCTTTACTATGAATTTTAACATGGAATCATGTTTGGATCCCCCGCCGAAAAGTGAGATGAAAGTAGCGCCAATAATTGTGATGATTTCCGCTTACAACCGAGTCGTTGCTAGGGATATGATACTTCGTCGTTTTTCATCCCACAAAATTAATTGACCATCCGTTCGAAAGCTCTTGATTTATCCAACCATACTATATTAACTACTGCGAAGTGCGCGGCCAACAAGCTGAGTTATGAGCATGGTTATATGAATAATTGTTTACACACAGGTGATCATTCTCAATTATTGATATTGTGAACATGATTGCAACCGCTTGTTAATTTCTGATGATTTCATTGAGCTGGTGTTTCGATTATGTGATTCATAGCAGGTGATCCGAATATTGCGAGAACGGTTTGATTTGTGAAGTGGTGGTTAAATCATTTTAATAGGTAATTTCTATACTTTACACTATAGGAAGCTGTAATTTCGTATGTAGCCTCTTTAGCCTCTTTCTATAATAAAGTGAATGTTTACTCGCGAGTTTCTATTAGGAGATCATCATCTCACAAGAGCTCAATCGTCGTGATCATTTCTATAATAAAGTGAATGTTTACTCGCGAGTTTCTATTAGGAGACCATCATCTCACAAGAGCTCAATCGTCGTGATCATTTCTATAATAAAGTGAGAGCGAGGAGCTAAAACATGATTCCATGTTTTTTACATTTTAGCAGTCAGGCTCAAAGTAATAACATCCGGGGGGGTCCAGGGGGGCGAAGCCCTCCTGGCGGGGTCAAGGGGCGGAGCCCCTTGCGAGGCCCGAAGGGCCGAGTTTTTTCTCCTATTTTCTCTAATTTGACTGGGCTACTTCACTCAGAGCATGCGCAAATGTAAATTCCACCAAGCAAATTTTTCCACGCTCAAATTCGTAGGATAGTTAAGTGGGGAAGATTGGATAAACCCTTAAGCTGGTCACACACGAGCGTTCCAACAAGACAAATGGCTTGGTAGCGCGCCAATGGAACGACGTGTAGGCCAAACCCGATCATGATCGGAGCGACGGACGAGGCGTGATGGAATTTCAACAGATCCAAAAGCCATCGTGCCACGCCAAAACTCTATCGCGCCAACTCCTCGTGTGTGGAAAAACCCGATCGAGTGGGACGGACAGATGGCGCAATGGAGCGATCGTGTATGTCGAAGCGCGTGCGTTTTTGTCTCAGTTGATGATGAGCAGTCGGCAACACTGGGTCTCGGTCTCTGCCGATTTTTACCCGAACTACATTGTCATCAAACGAAAATGAGTGCTTCAAACTGATATTGCTGTTACAAATTTAAGCTACTCATAATTCATCCCAGTGGCCAAGAATCGTAGTGTAGCCGTAAGCCTTTCATCGGGAGTAATGCCCTGTCTCATGACTGCTATTGCTTCCGCGTCTGCTAGACAGCGGAAGCTTTGTATTCACTTTCGAAATGAAAAAAATTTTTTTGCTCCAAAATCAAAATTTCTACTCGCATTTTGCGTTTCAGAGCCTCCTGAACAAATTTGGTTCCGTGTCTGTCTGTCTGTCTGTCTGTCTGTCCGTCCACATTTCCTTGTAACAGCCATAACTTCCACAATTTTGATCCGATTTCAACCAAATTTTCAGGGATTGTGCGGGTTAAGCTCTAGATGGTCCCCTATCAACTTCATCATGATCGAATCAACGGTAGCTTCTGCGCAGGCGCTAACGTGAATTCCTTGTGACGGTCATAACTCGGTCAATGTTTAACGGATTTCGGTCAGATTTTCAGGGATGATGTGGGTAAGGTCCCTTGAGGTCCCATAACAAAATCATCATAATAGCATTAGCGGTACGCTCTGCGCATGCGTGAACGAAATATTCTTGTTACGGTCCTTGCAACAGTCGCAATTTCCACAATTTTGATGCGATTTTCTTCAAATTTTTAGGGATCGTGCGGGTACAGCTCTACATGGTCCCCTATCAGTTCCGTCATGATCGAATCAACGGTAGCCTCTGCGCAGGCGCAAACAAAATTTTCTTGTTTCGGTCATAACTCAGGCAATTGGGAACGGATTTCGGTCAGATTTTCAGGGATGATGCGGGCAAGGTTTCTTGAGGTCCCGTATCACATTCTTCGCGATCATAAGCAGCGGTGCGCTAGGCGCATGCGCGAAAGTGATGTTTTTGTTACGGTCACAGCTTAGTTAATTTTATCGGATTTTGTTCAAATTTTCAGAGATGATCCCGGTAGAGTCCTTTGAGGTGCCATACGAATCGCCAAAAAATATCCCCAAGGATGTTTTAATCATGAATTTAGATCAAAATATTAATGAAATCCTGTAAATTAAAAACTCCCTCAGTTTTTATCCGATTTAGACGAAATTTTCAGGGAACATGCGGACTACATCCTGGATGGTCCCATATTAAAATCAAAATTTTCCTTATTAATTTCATTTATTATATGTACCATTCAGCTTCCAATTTCCCACCTTATTAATTCCCTGATGCCAGAACCAGTCGTTTCTAGTTTTCTGGAATTTAATGGTGACGTACTGTGAAGGTCACGAGGAAGCTCATGTGCCATTTCCTTGGCAGTGTATTTTTTTTTTTTTTTTTTTTTCAATACTTGGCATGATCAAATGAAGTAATTGGCAGTAGGCCTCTTCGTCCATGCGTAAGTTCTCCAGTCTGATGGTTCCAATCGCAGCTCTTCAAGTAAATTCAAGTGTGTGTGCTGGCTTCTGTTTAGAAACCAATGTTTCCCCCACATTCGTCGGGGTTTTCTTCGTTTCACATACAAACATACCGCTGTCGCCAAAAGGAGAAACTCTTCTTCGTTCATACCAAAGAAAGTTCACAATATCACAAAAACACATCTACAGATGACGGTAGGAACAGCACTGGAAACAATGGAGTGGAGTGATCGTCTGTGACTCCAACTTCCGACCCTTTCCTTCATCCCTCCATTACCGCCCGACTTCGAGCCACGCCACTCCATTTGGAACGCTCGTGTGTGACCAGCATTATAAATTTCAAAATGATTGGATAATTTATTAGTAGCTAATGCTCATGCGCGAATGTATATTCCTTTTAATGAACCTACAAGTAATTTCAACAGCTTTCATCCGAGTTCGATGACATTTTCAGGGAATATGCGGATTAGGCTGTAGATGGTCCCCTATCAATTTCGTATTTCTCAAATCACATCTCCATTCTGCGCATGGGCAAATGTAAATTACCTCAAGCATCATTTTGTGACACCCTAGTTGTCCGATCCTGCTCAAATGTGGATAGTTGGGGGACGACGATTTAATCATTCCATATCAATTTCAACGTTATTGCATCTTTCGTAGCTCCTGCACATGTGCGAAAGTATAATCCCAAGAACAAGCATAATTTCTAGTTTTAATAAGATTTTGATGAAATTTTCGGATAATGTACAGGTTAGGCTGCAGATTGTTCCCCACTTATTTAATTTTTCTCAAATCATTAGGTACTCCATTCTGCGTATGTGCTAAACGTAAATTACTTTAAGCATAATTTTCACGTTTCCTAATTGATCGATTTCGACATTTTACGTTACCTACATCTTGATGTGGTATAATTCGCTATGTAGTTTTTTAAAATGATTATTAAATCATTTCAATGCTCTATACTCTCATGTTATTTTCAGTAGGAAGGTACCTACCTACTTAAATGTCCCCTTAAATTCCCCTCCGTAGTTGCCTACATCTACGCAGGCAAATTAATGACAACCTACGGACCTGTAAATTGAAATGGAACTCCTTCGAGATACCGACCTAGAATTGAATATCAGTGCACACTAATCAGCTTACCTACCTAGAATTTAATATCAGTGCACACTAATCAGCTGAAAGGCCTGAGCCTGATTAGTTTCTCAGTCGACTTATGAGTTCCTCTTGGACATCTACAGTACAATTACAAAGTACGCAGGGATTCTGATCAGTTTTGGAACGTTTGAGGCTAATTTCTTTCCTAACTGACTCATGGTGCGGAAATTTAGGAAAAGCTCCTTTGGGAAACCTCGAAAACAATTACGAGGTTCTGAGGCACACAGATCGGCACACACATCTGAGGCGAATCTATTCATTTTTCAACATGCCGTTTATTATGATTATACTTTTTGTTTTGGCATTTTTTAATTTTCGATATTTACTATAAACCATAAAACTGGCAATCTACACCTTCAGGACTGAGATTGGTGAAATTGTTTAAAACTTGTGGACTACCTAGTCCGTTCGTTAAAAAGACAGTGACTGAGAATTTGAGTTTCATTTCTTTTGTGCTCAATTTTTCCCAATATTGAATTTGATCGTTTTTGTTGTTTCCGTTTTCTTGGAGCCCCTGGCTCAGTACTTTTACCATTAAGATCATTTTAATTTCTGTTTAAGAATCCACGTTGTGATTTTCGTTCTCGCCAGATTTTCGTCTTGTTTCATTTACCATTCTGAAGTTTATTGCCTTACGTTTTCCTAGCTGATAAGAATTATTTGTCTGAGAGAGTGGGGTATATGTGCCTCTTGTTTCTATAGAGGAATAAAATATTTTCGCTCTAGTTGATTGCACAAGTTTTCTGTTTTTCTTTGAAAAAATCTACCTTGGTGGGAGGTTCTGCTAATTTTTAGCGGAGGTGGCAGCAGAAAGTAAATTGTTGTTCGTTTACCCCATAAAAAGTGTTACATGTGGACCCTTGTTTTGATAATTTACTATACCTATCTTTATTAACTGAATTAGGGGATGATGTGACATTTGATGATGTCACCTCTCTTGACAACAGATTCGCCAGTAAAATCAGACCACACGGAATCTTGCTCTGCAACAAACATGGACTCAGAAGCATTAAGAGGATATTTCAACCTTTCATCAAGTTATCAGAGATCCAATAGGCAGGTATGGCCAGATGCACGAGGAAGAGGGAATCCAGCCATAGACACTTCCATATTCCACTTTGCAAGAGACTTAAGGGACAGAAGACTGAGAGACATGGTACTAAGAACAAACCCTACGTAAATGAACCAAGCGCTAGAAGATGCTGAGGGAATGGAGGCTGTACTGCTGATACCAAGACCTGTTAATGTGTATATGGACAAAGTAATAGACGTTTCATTGAAGCAGGAGGACGTTAACGGCTTGCAAGCAGGTCCATATCAGTCAGTCAGGCCATCAACACAGCGTAGGGAGATAGTTTGTTGGCAGTGTGTAGAGCATGAAGTTGTCCGGATCAACTTAGGCTAGGAGGTCCGAAATCGCCTCAAGGTTGGTCAGAAGAGTCTTGACCGAACCTTGAAATACCAGGCTCAACTGCATAACATGTTGCGACACAAAAGTGGAAGATATCCCATCTTTCAGAGTCACTCCAATCCCATCACTTGCTTTGCAAGGTAGTCTTAATAGTGTTGAATGCGTTGTGGTAGAAACTGGTGCAACTAGAACTATAATGAGCCTGGAATTGATGGATAGGGTAAAGTACACTAATCAGCCAACTGGACACTAATACATCCATTCCATTCCAGGTGAGAGGATGCTAATGGAGGGCCAGGCGACAGTGGTTTTGGATGTTGGAGATGAACAGGGGAGGTTTCAAAATGTTCTTGTGGCAAGAATTCAAGAGGAATCCTGCGTTCTAGGGCTTGATTTCCTGGTGGCCCATCATTGCTTGATTGATTTGGCAAAGCGTGTAGTTGTAGTTGAAGAGTGGCTATGATGGAGGAGTTTGATGATCGGCAAGGGGAGCAGTTCCAGGAGTTGATTGTAGTTGACGATGCAAATAGGTACTGGCAAAACAAGCAATCAAGACTTCCCAGTGCTCCTTTAGAAATTGTGGGAAGAGGTTGAGACTAACCTATCAGGAGAGGAGAAGGCATTAGAGCAAAAACTCTTAGTAGACTTTGCTGAAGTATTTGCTAAACATATGCGGATATTAGAACAATCAAAGGCTGTGCTCAAGTGATTGATACCAGGGTTAGTTTCCTAATCCTACAGCCACCAAGGAGTGCCTTGAGGAGGTAGAAAAGTTGGTATCAGACATGGAGGCCAATGCCAATGGTGCTCCGAACTAACAAGTTCGACCACTAGTAGAGCTAGGGGGGCAGTGACCTAAAGAAAGTAGTTGTTGACATCATTTTCCCCTTGCAAGTACTTTGTGTCGCCCCTTTTTGCTCTATAATTATTTCCCCGCACCACCAACCTCATCAATCCTTTTCAAAAATGAAAATGATATTATTAATAGATTAATAATTATAATAAAGAAATGTATACAAACAATAAAAACGGAAAAATAAACAAAAAACCGGTAGGTAGGAAGGAACCTGCAGCACATGAATAACCACACTGTAATCCAGAGACGTCCTTACGAAATTAGAGACCTCAGATCAGTAACTGATGTAACCAGCAACCCCGTGCATTATAAAGCCTAGGAACTTTCTCGGTACCAGCTCTTTTCTATTCAAGACAAGACTGTACTTGTACTACATAGAGCGACCTCTCATAGGCTGGTGTTACCCTGGCCTCTTAGCTCTGATCGTTAGAGTGTTGCAACTCCGGGAAATTAATAATAATTTCTACGAGAAATTATTTTCCCGGAGTTGCAACGCTCTAAGGACCAGAGCTAAGAGGCCAGGGTTATCAAACCTCTTCGACTGTGAGAGTTATTTTCCTGGAGCGTAACATTTCCCCGGAGTCAAATACCAGCCGTCTCAGCAGATGCTCGCTGGAACAAGTCAGCAGTCGAGCAAGGTCATTGTCACGGTGTGTTTTGACTCAAGTGAGTGAGGAAATGAAAGGCATAACAACAGGAAATGTGATGTTTACAGTCTTTTGGCTCGAGAGGGATTTAATTAATTATTGTTTCGTATGATTTCAGGTCCTATTTCGGCTGCGCCACTGTAACGGGCTAAAAATATTTGATACCTCGACAGGAGTTCGAACTCGCGTCGTCACAACTACGAGAAATTATTATTAATTTCCCGGAGTTGCAACGCTCTAACGACCAGAGCTTAGAGGCCAGGGTGACCAAACCTCTTCGACTGTGAGAGTTATTTTCCTGGAGCGTAACATTTCCCCGGAGTCAAATACCAGCCGTCTCGGCTGGTTTGGGGTCGGACGAATGACGAAGTGTAACTGCAGGCCGCTGGCTCAGCAGATGCTCGCTGGAACAAGTCAGCAGTCGAGCGAGGTCATTGTCACGGTGTGTTTTGACTCAAGTGAGTGAGGAAACGAAAGGCATAACAACAGGAAATGTGATGTTTACAGTCTTGGCTCGAGAGGGATTTAATTAATTATTGTTTCGTATGATTTTCGGGTCCTATTTCGGCTGCGCCACTGTAACGGGCTAAAAATATTTGATACCTCGACAGGAGTTCGAACTCGCGTCGTCACAACTACGAGAAATTACTATTAATTTCCCGGAGTTGCAACGCTCTAACGACCAGAGCTAAGAGGCCAGGGTGACCAAACCTCTTCGACTGTGAGAGTTATTTTCCTGGAGCGTAACATTTCCCCGGAGTCAAATACCAGCCGTCTCGGCTGGTTTGGGGTCGGACGAATGACGAAGTGTAACTGCAGGCGGCTGGCTCAGCAGATGCTCGCTGGAACAAGTCAGCAGTCCAGCGAGGTCATTGTCACGGTGTGTTTTGACTCAAGTGAGTGAGGAAATGAAAGGCATAACAACAGGCAACTCCGGGAAAATAATTTCTCGTAGTTGTGACGACGCGAGTTCGAACTCCTGTTGAGGTATCAAATATTTTTGGGCCGTTACACTAGGATAACCAGCCCTATTATAAGGCGAAAGGGTCTCCATCAGAGCTATGAGAAGGGCAAGCTAAGCTGTAAGCCTCATGTATTAATTTTGAAATGAACAATCAACTACGATCTACAATACTGTTTCATTCACCTAAGTAACCAAATCTATTAAAAGTTGAAGAAGAACGTTAGATCACATATTCTTAGTTCTAACACTTTATCAGGCATTTTATTATTTTAATTAGGTATCAGTTCATCACGATGGTTATGTTCACCGTGTTTGGGTGTAGTAATCTGAGTAAGATGGTTTTCCCAAGGGATGAAACTTTAAGAAAACAGTGGATTTTTGCTATCCACCAGGAAAAGAATTTTGTGATTAAAAATTCAACAAAAGTGTAGCTGCTCCCTACCGCAAGCTTCTCATGTTCGGAGCCCCTTTGACGCATCTAACAGTCCCTGGGCTGGTCCCATTGTTTTAGTCCAGAAGAAAGATGGAAGTACGCCATTTGTGAACAATGAGGAAAGAAATCAGAGAAGGGAGGGTCAAGCGTCAAGGTCCCCTCTCCATGATGTCTTGGTTGATAATGCATCATTTAGGGCAGACGGGAATTGAGTCAGTGTCTAAGTGTATCAATAAGAGTATTCATGCACTCAGTGCGATTCATGGACGTGATTAGAGGGTGATCCTGAACCTTTTTTGAAACCAGCGTTAAAATTCCTAATATAATTTGTCTTTTGATTCTCGAAAATACCATACTGCCAGCTGAAACAAGAACTATTCTGACAAATAAATATTTCTAAAAACCGATGAAATTTAAAGTTTTACTTGTTTAACAAATAGGTACTGAAAATTGTCAAATCTCACAAAAACTGCCTCATGTAAGCTTTTTAACAGTTTGGTCAGCATTGCGATTTCTTTTCAATTTGGTAGATATATATATATATATATATATATATATATATATATATATATATATATTGTTGTATTTGAAAGAAAAAAAAAAAAGAAAAAAAAACGAGGTATGACAAGGGGGTGAAAGAAATGTTATCATGCTCGTATAGCTTGACGAATACAGTCGACACAACGTCCCACTAGGGAAGATGCGTGGTTAAGAAACCATAAAGCTGGTCATTTTCCGCTTCTTAAAAAAACCGAACATTTAGCTTCCAGAGCAATTTCTGCCCGGACACCTCGATGAAAAGCCGGACTTTTTTCCCACTCCCATTCCCCCAAATCAGCTGCGCCTGAAATGTGCACTACTGTTTTGAAATTCGAGCATTCTGAGTGCATAGAAATAGTTAACTACTAATTTTATGGCAGTAAAACTCGTTCAAAATAATATTCTGCGATTAAAAGAAGATTCGGAAATTTTAGCTCATTTCGGGAATTTTTATGGATGTTTCAGCAAATATTAATGAAATTTGAGTACAATTTTCCGCATAATTTTGTACATAAATTTTATGTTCTAGTTTGTTGTTGATCAACTATCTTTGGCTAAAATCCTGCTAAATATAAATTTGACAATTTTTAGCAGTTTATAACCATTTTTAGTGATTTTTTTTAGTACATTTTTTTTTTTAATTTGACCCATTTGGTGTGCTCAAAATGTGTTGGCCAACGAACTCATCTTTACGTTTGGAAAGCTTGATTTTTTGGCGCAAGGACGGAATTTTTATCCCAATCCTAAGGAGAGTTATCGTTATGAAGCTGGCTACCGCTCCAAAAACCGATTGTGAATGGGAAACCCGAATGGAGCGGCGTGGCGCGGTCGAATATTCAACCAGCCATAAATCCTCCGAGCCACGCCATTTTGAGCGGGCCCGTGAATGGGGAAATCCGGCGCAGATCAAACAATTCAGTTATGGATCACTTTATTCAAAATATTCCTCCTGTACCTCCCTTCGGTATTTAAAGACTTGAGGTCAACCCATTTGAGTTTACCCTCACACAAAACAACCTTACACAACGGATAAAAACTGCCGCAAATATAAATGGAGAAATACGACCTCAGATTAGGGAACTATTCTAATGAAAACAAACAGATTGCTAATAATTTCTTCCATTTCTTCTTCCACTGTTTCAATGTGCACGGATGCTAAATTTATCCATGGAAATACTTCTATAAACATCTGAACTCTTTGTTGAAGCTAGGCAAATACTTTTTCGAACCCGTTGTTCGCTAGGGATTACTGGGCTAGTCATCACAAATGGACCAAAGCTGTTGTCTCTGAAGTCACTATAGTTCACAGACCTACCGAGTGAACACTGAAGGTGGTACGACCTGGAAACGCCATCTGGACCAATTGTGGTCCAGAACTCCACAGACATATGTGTCAGAAGATCATGAAAAGCTGACACATATTAGAAGACACGCAGGGATTCACTAGACACCAAACTCCAGAAAGACCTACCGCCAGGAAATCACGGGAAAATAATGAAACCATATGGAAAACTGATCATCAATTAATTAATTACCAAAGCATGAAGAACCAAATCCATTTTAAGGATTTTCTCCAATTTCCTACAAATCACCACCAGCCCCTCGTGAATCACTCCCCTTCCATGGATTTTCACCAAATCCTGAACCTCCTGTGCATTCGGGATATCGACCTAACGTCGTACACCATTAAAGGAGTCGTCTTGTAGTGCTGCTCGACCCCTTCGTGTGAAAAATAACCCTCCCAAACGGTACAGCCCCAGTTGAACTTTCCACAGTGATGTGACTTTTAGAAACCAAAAATAAAAGTTATTGTAAGAAAAAAGCAATTAATTTATTCATTTATTTTCTAAATTACTTCGCTCCACTCAATGGGGAGGATGTTGTGACTCCATGATAGTTCCATGTATAACTGCATGTTAAGTAACAATAATTTACCTTCCTACTTAGAGAACACGTTGATGTTCCATTAAAACAGTATTAACCACATTGTGCAGAGATAGTATAAAGTGGAGATAAGTGATACATCGATCTTTCGAAAATTATTTAATAACTGTAAATTTAATATTGAGAAGTCATTTAAAGTGTTAATAGTTATAGATCATCTTGGTAATTAATACAACACAGAGAAAAAGTCAAGGATAAATCGGTGAGTAATCTAATATTGGATTTTCCATAACTAGATAGCGAACAGGTTAGAACATAAAGCAACTTCCTTTGTTCTTTGTTCTCAACACGTGCTCATTAACCAACCTATAAAGATCACATTTTCTTTTCTTTTCTGTTTCACATCTTCTCTCATTTCTTTCAGTTGCTTAAATGGAAAAAAATAAACCACCTGATCCTGGTGGTAGATGGGGAGAAGAACTTCCACAAAGGCTGAGCCATATGGCCGGGAGTTCTAAACCCCAACACACCGGGACCTCAGAAAGAAAAAATATTAAAACAGACAATGCCGAGGCGGGATCCCGCGACGGCAACCCTGCTAATAAACACTTATTCACAAGAAAACGGGGATTAGCTGCAACACTTAATAAAAAGGTGAAACAGATGTCCGCAAAGATAGAGACAATGCAAAAACAGGGAAAGGAGGCACCCGTCTCCTATAAAGAAAAACTATTGCAAATTAAACAAGAATTAATGAAAGTTAGGGAAGACTTTTTGACTAAGGAAAAAAAAAAGACGATAATAAACGTAAAAGAGACGAAAGCACACAACCGACAACAAAAGAAGAAAAGGTAGAAGCAACAAAAAATGCCATCGTAATAGCTGAAAAAGCTCTGGATCGAACGGTAGGCAAGAAACGAAAACTTAGTAATGAACGACAAGTGGGTCTGAAGAAAAAAGACAATTGGACCGAAGAAAATATTACAGAAATGAGGAAAATCATAATTAAAGAACTTTTAAACAATATTGGTAGAAGACCGGGAGCGGATCGCTCCATAAAAATGGGCTTTCTGAACTCGGGAGTACATGAAGATAAAAAATATTATTTATTCACCTGCTTAAATGAGGCAGCCATGCTGTCCCTCACTAATATTTTACAAAAAGTGGCTGAGGAGAACGAGTGGAAGGTGGTAAGTGAGTGAAGAGGAGTTTCCAACTAGAGAGTTTTTGTGTGGAAGATCTCATGGTCTAGTTACCGAAAGAGAAGACTTCCTAGACGTAATAGAAATGAACAATAGAAGACACGAGGAACTTAACTTCAACGATTGGAAACTCATGAATTTGACAAAGAAGGTCTAATAACATACTTTGAGATTTCGGTATCAAAGCAGGATGCTAAGAATCTTGAAGAAATAGGTTTCTTAACAATCGAATTTTGCCTAGAGAGGGTGTGGATCAGAGGTAAAAGATTCGGAGAACGCATCGATTGGGATCTAGATAAGGGATTTCCCACACTAGACCAATCGACCATAAAAGAGTCCAAAAGAGGGGAGGGGGTAAAAGCGAGAATTACGATGGTTCAGCTGTGTAAAAATCTAGAAAAAGTTATTGCTGTGGAAAAAAAATGCTTTTACCATCCAAAAAATGCGCAGGTTCCATTTTTCGTGGTTCCGATGACGTTGGGTGGTGAGAGTTATGGAATAGAATTGGTGTTCAAGATACTTGAATATTCTAATGTAGTTCACCACTAAATGGGGTCTTGTGCCTTTTTTCATTACTGGAAGTTTAAAAAAAATACTGTTGAACAATCGCGAAATCCATTCATCATGGTTCCGATGACGTTGCGTGGTAAGGGTTATGATAAAGAACAGCTGTTCAAAAACACTTGAAAATACTCATGTAATTTAGCGCTAATAGGGGCTCTGGTAGATATCTTTTTTTCATAGTTAGAAATTTGAAACCAATGTAGGACCTTCGAAAAACTTCTCTGTAGGTGTGGTTTAAATTTCAAATCGTTCAAAGGTCAGAAAGAATGGGGAAAATATGTTTAGAAACCTGAAAATAAATAATTCAGCGCTAAATTGCCTATAAACCTGCGTCCATTAGCGCTGGACTGGACGCGGCTTAAGAATAGCCAATAACATAATTTTAATTCGACTGAATCGATTTGTGGATCAGTGCGGTGGTCTGGCAGTCCGCGCCCTTTGCTTTACTTTAGCAAATTTTGTTTAAAATCCGAAAATGTCGAACTTAATTTAAGGGCACCCGGTAGGCAAAAAAACATTTTTCTAGGTAAATTTTTATTATTGTCTTAAAAAAACTAGACAATCCACTGAACAAGACGGTATAACCAAATGTATTAAATTATAATCTAAAGCGTATGAAATAAATTAGTAAATTCAGCGACTAGTGCATTCCGGCTGAGGAAGGGTAGGAAGCGGCTATTTGAAGGCTGAGGGTCAGGTTCCGACAGTAAATGTTCAACCCATCTCTTAGGAGGATTTCTCTTCTGCTTACGAAAAACTCGTTGAGATCTGCCCATTCTGACGAGAGCTTATCCCAAAAGTTGCGAAACGAGCAAGAAAAGAAGTAAAGAATCGCAAGCACACACGTAGCGAAGAACAACACCGATGTAAACAAAGACTTGACTTGACTTTTCTCAATTTTTGTTGTTGAGGACATGAGGATGTTGTCAGAACATCCATCTTCCTCCATCCATCTTTCCATCTTCCTCCTCTTCTGTTGTTTGTTTTTAAATTCTGTGCTAGTGAATCATGCGGGCGATGCGAAAAGATGCGTGGAGGTGAAGTTTTCAAAAAATCTGCTCTCCTGAACAATTGCATTTTTTCAACTTCATGTACTTTTTTCTCGGGAACGGTTCATCGTAGCAACATGATCCAAATTTTGTCGTATAGATTAAAAAAAAAAAAGCTTCAGACAAGTCAGATAGATTCATGAAATCTGACTTGGCTTGGTAAGCATGAATTTCTGAATGACAAAAAATTGGGGTCAAAAAGGACTATTTTTGGATGGCATGTACAAAATATTTTTAATGATCCTATAAGAAAACTATCCGACTTATTTGAAGAACACAACCAGTAGTACATGCAGTAAAAAATTGAACGATACTTTCCCCTAAGCTCTTCATTACTTTCCCCTAAGCTCTTCATTCTGTTCTTGGCGGACCTCAAGGCCAATTTGAGGGGCTGGGGCTGTCATGGTATCCCTTTCGCGGGTAGGGAATTGATGGTGCTGCTGTTTGCCGATGATGTTGCCATTTTGGCGGATTCGCTCCCCGATGCTCAGAGGAAGGTCACTGCTTTGACGGAGTATTGCAAGGAGAAGCAACTGAAAATCAACCCCAAGAAATCCAACATCTTGATTTTTGATAAGGGAGGTCGGGTCGCAACAGGTAGAAAAATCATGTGCAGTGACGAGGAGATCAAGCGGGTTCCGTCCTTCCAGTATCTTGGAGTAACTTTTAGCCGATCTGGTAAGTTCAACCAAAATAAGGAAAAGTTGATCAAGAAGGCAAGAGTGGCTATTGGAAGTACACGAGATATTCTTTTCCATGGAAAAGTGGACTCATGGGACGCAAAGTTCAAACTTTTTGATTCGCTTGTGGCATCGGTGCTTCTGTACGCAGCAGAGGTTTGGGGAATTTGGTATACGGAAGACATCGAGGTCGTACAGATGTTATTTCTCAAAAGCACACTCTGTCTGCCACATGGAGTTCCTGACACTTCCTGCGTCTTGAGGCAGATCGACTTCCATTGAAAGTCTATGTACTTGAGCGTGCTCTGGGCTTCCAATCAAGAATCCTCAAAATGAGCGAAGAGAGATGGCCGAAGTTATGCCTTCAGGAGCTCATATCATACCACAAAAATCCTAGGAACTCGATTGACTTCAACTGGGTGACTAAGCTCGATAGCATATTTCAGTCTGTTGGAGTGAAAATGGATTGGGACGAGCTTAATTTTGACGCATTCCAAATCGATCGCAAGAACATAATTGATGGCTACAAGAACCTTTGTAGGAGCCTCGACATCCAACGGACATGGAACTCCGAGTACAACCCATCATTCCGTGCCATCCTGGACTATGATGGACGACAGGGATACCTGGGGAAGGCGGGGAATATCCATCGAGAGCGGCTGATAGCACAACTGAGACTGGCGACAAGAAATGTGGGCATGGGCAAGCTGAAATTCTACCACAGACGCAACAAGTACGAATTGGAAATAGCGAGACTTGTTCCCTCTGCAGCCTCGAGGTCCCCAAGACGTTGACCCACTTCCTGTTTGTATGTCCTCTTTACAGCTCATACAGAACATACTACCAAGGTGGATATGTAAATATAACCAGCACATGGAGGGAGTTGAATCGGTTTATCGTTCTCTCCTCGATAAGGGACCTGACAGGAGGAAGATGAACGATTTATACCAATTTGTGCTGAGATCTCTCATGCTAAGAGCCTTTGCCCATAACGAAGTGTAACTGCCCCCCCCCCCCCCCCCTCACAACATATTCTTCCTGCAGAAGACATCCACTATTCCAGAGTGGCACCCAATGAAGTGCACAGTGCACTGAAGTGTAATGCTCACGTTTAGGTTAATCGCTATTCTATTTTTTCCTTGCCTTCACCTCCTGGTATTATTAGTGAAACAATTTGTGTAATTAGGAAGAGAAAATTTTGATTTGTTTATGATTTTTGATGTAAGAGATCTTTTATTTATCTAAATTCGATCCAAGTATGAGCAGTTTTATCCCATTGTTTAAACACGCCGAACTCTTGTAACAATCATGTAAATGATTTCTACAAATAAAGTTATTTTGATTGATTGATTCAAAAAAATGAACGAAATTGAACGAACAACAACCTGGAAAAAGATACATGAAAATTGCAAAATCGCCTATCTTGAATGGGGGTTACCGGGTGCCCTTAAGTGAGTGATAAATGGTTCGAATTGTCATTAAAATTTCAGCATATTGTCTTGTTTGACGATTCAAGCCGCCAGATCACTCACCTCTTTGCGTTTTCAAAAGTGATTACTTTGAAATGATAACTACATATTCAGTGTGGTGCTTGGAAGGACCTATATATTTTTTTTAACTTCTACCTATGAAAACAAGGCACCAAACCCCCATTTAGCGCTAAATTGCATGATTATATAAAGTTTTTTGAACAGCAACACTTTTCCATAACCTTCACCACCCAACGTCATCAGAAACCTGATAAATGGATTTCGCGTATTTTTTATGTGATAAAAACAATGTTCAAGGATTTTTACACAGCTGTGCTAGCGTATTTCTCGCATTTACCCCCTCCCCTACCACCCGACGTCCTCGGAACCATGAAAAATGGAGGCAGCGCATTTTTTAGCAGATAAAAATGATTTTTATGCATTTTTACACAGCTGTATTAGCGTTATTCTCGCATTTATCCCCTCCCCTACCACCCAACGTCCTTGAAATCAGGACAAATGGAGTCAGCGCATTTTATAGCTGTTAAAAACAATTTTTCCGGATTTTTACACAGCTGTACTGGCGTTATTCACGCATTATCCCCTCCCCTACCACCCGACGTCCTCGGAACCATGAAAAATGGAGTCAGCGCATTTTTTTTGCAGATGATAACAATTTTTCCGGAATTCTACACAGCTGTACTAATCTAATCCTCACATTTTCCCCCTCCCCTACCACCCGACATTTTCGGAACCATAAAAAATGGAGTCAGCGCATTTTTTTAGCAGATAAAAACCATTTTTTTGGATTTTTACACAGCTGTACTAGCGTTATTCTCGCGTTTACCCCCTCCCTTACCGCCCGACGTCCTTGGAACCATGAAAAATGGAGTCAGCGCATTTTCTAGCTGTTAAAAACAAATTTTCCGGATTTTTACACAGTTGTACTGGAGTTATTCACGCATTATCCCCTCCCCTACCACCCAACGTCCTCGGAACCATGAAAATTGGAGTCACCCCATGTTTTGCAGATAATAACAATTATATATATATATATATATATATATATATATATATATATATATATATATATATATATATATATATATATATATATATTAATTGCTATGCAATTCTTAGGCCGACCCCCAACAAATTTTTTTGTAACGTCCGTAACGAAATTTGTCTCGTGAGACGAAGGATGTGAGTTCAAATCCTGTTGACTGGTCAAATTTTTTTGGTCGTACAACTCCCGAAATTCGCATAGCAAATTATCCTCGTTTTCTACGCAGTACAAAAGAGAAAAGATCTGGGGGTCCAGGGGGGCGAAGCCCGAATGTTTTTATATACATACACAAAAGCGTTAAAATCCAGGAATCATTTCAGAATGCCTCAAAACAGATTTCGATGAAGAAAATTTTTGAAAATTTTTATTTTAAAATTTTTGGAGCCATTGCAATAGCTTTATTTTCTAAGAAAATTCCCCAAAAGCGCAAACTTAAGGAATCGTTTCAGAATGCCTAAAAACGGATTAATATGAAGAAATTTTTCAAAAATTTTCATTTTAAAATTTTTTGAGACATTGCAATAGCTTCATTTTTTACGAAAATTCGCTAAAAGAAAATTTAAATTAATTCCAAAATATAAGAATGAATCTTAAGTAAAAAAAAAAAAAAAAAAAGTGTGTATTTAAATGTTAGATGAGAGTGTATATACCACTGTACATAGTATATACAACTCTGTCCCTTTGCAAGTGCGAGAGACAACGAAAGAATGTGGTTATCTCTCGGCGTGGTAATCTCCCGGGTTTGCAGGTCCGGGGATGGGCTTAACAAGAAGAGCTGGAGGTTTGAATGACTCCTTCAAACAAACACCTAGTGCACTTGGGTGTTTCACTCTCGTAAAAATTGAAGAAAACTGAAGTGTAATAGGCCCTTCAAAAAGGGGACGTGGTGTGCTTGGGTGTGTGCCACTCACGTAAAATAGTGTAACTTCTGTGCAATCTTCACTAAAACAGTGGTCCGAATGGGTGCACTAGGTATGTGCAAAATTAATTACTATGGTATTTGCACTTGGCTGTGGGCAAAATATGCACTGGGTATGCGCGAGCACTGGGTGTGTGCATAAATATAGGAGGCTGGACCGCAACCTAGTGTGGCATTCGTGGATGCTATAACAACTGTTAATATCCAAGGATTTCGTGGATACTGTACTACCTAATATCTATGAAGGCATACTAGTAGCGTTTCTAGCAGGAATTACGTCAAACAATCTCGTATCATTGCGCCAATGGTTTAACATTCAAATTTACTGTTTCATGAGAGATTATTAGTCATGGAATAATTATTCACAAGTATTTAGGCTAATGTTTGCTCAGTTTTACTCTACTATTACAATAATGATGCGTTAATAGTTTGATACCTATCAGATAGATCTACAGTAATAAATTCTCAAGTACTTCTGAAAATAGGAACCTAACTAGAAAAGTCATCTACAAGAAACTGTCCAAAATGGTGACTTGTTGGGTTGAGAAACTCTTCGAAAACTATCTACGGGAAACCCATCATAAATGGTGTCTGATTAATTTAACTCAGGAGAATAATTTGTACTTTTATTTGATCAGTTTCCTGCTATGCTGAGAAACTCCTAAAAAGACCAAGGTGAGAAACTCCTCTACAGTAGTTTTTCAACATTTTCTATGAGTTTCCGGACCTGGAAACTCAACTGCAATTTATTCTTGTGGTTTTCTGTTTGATCCGAGCGAATCCCATCAACTCATATTTCATTGACCAGATGCCGTCTGGCAGAGTGGAGCAGTTTCCAAACACATCAGAAAACTCGTTGAAGAGTTCAAAAACCCCATTTTTGTACAGTTTCCGTTGCATGACTTTCCAATGACCATGAAAATTGAGCACATACATGGAATTTTCCGTTTCTTTTTCACCATGCTATTTGAATAGAATCGCCACCATTTTTCAATTTTCATCGCCTGTTTGTTCGATTTTCATCACCACCTAGGTCATCTGAAAATATTTATATGGAGGTGTTGGGACAGTTTACAATCAGATTCATGTCAGGAGGTGATAGGAATCAGAGGTGTTGGTAAGTAACCGAATTCCGTACCCCCAGGGGCAAGGAGCCTCCTTTGAGTTTCTGGTCGAGGGCCCAAGGAAGAAATAGTCCAGCCCTGTTGTCGATGTTATTCTATCAAGGAGTAAACAAAACAACCTACAAGGAGTAAACCTGTAAATCTACTCCAACAAGGATTAAACCTGTATGTGATTGTAAGAGTTTTAACAGGTAACTGTAGTACACCTACTTCAACAAGAAACCTGTATGTGATTGTAAGATTTTTTCAGAGTACCAAGGTGACTAACTTGATAATCACTACTATCACAGGCATAGGGCTTCTCACCAGCCAAAGATACGACAACTTTTGCAATATTATGCAAATACAATGGGTAATTTCTGGAATTTGGTGTACCAGTGAAATTGATTATTGAAGTAATGTCAGTGTTATTCTATCAAGGAGTAAACATAACAAACCTGTATGTGATCGTAAGTGTCTTTTCAGATTACCAAGGTGACTAGTTCGGTAGTCACAGGTATGGCAGGCATAGGGCTTCTCACCTGTCAAAGAAACGAAAATTTTTGCAATGTTAGGCGAGTAATAGGTAATTACTAGAATTTGGGGTACCAGTTACATCAGTTATTGAAGTAATGTTAGTGTAATTCCATTATGGAGTGAACAAAACCAACCTGTATGTGATCGTAAGTGTCGTTTCAGAGTACCAAGCTGACTGGCTCGGTAGTCACAGCTATCACAGGCATAGGGCTTCTCACCTGTCAAAGAAATGAAAATTTTTGCAATATTATGCAAACACAATGAGTAATTACTGGAATCTGTTGTACCAGTTACATCAGCTATTGAAGTAATGTCAGTGTTATTCTATCAATGAATAAACAAAACTAACCTGTATGTGATAGTAAGTGTTTTTTCAGATGTTCAAGCCGACTAGCTCGGTAGTCACAACTATCACAGGCATAGGGCTTCTCACCTGTCAAAGAAACGAATTTTTTTGCAATATTATGCAAACAATAGGTAATTTCTGGAATTTGGTGTACCTGTTACATCAATTATTGAAGTAATATTAGTGTTATTCTATTATAGAATGAACAAAACAAACCTGTATGTGATCGTAAGTGTTGTTTCAGAGTACCAAGATGACTGGCTCGGTAGTCACAGCTTTCACAGGCATAGGGCTTCTCACCTGTCGAAGAAATGAAAATTTTTGCAATATTATGCAAACACAATGAGTAATTACTGGAATCTGTTGTACCAGTAACATCAGCTATTGAAGTAGTGTCAGTGTTATTCTATCAAGGAGTAAACAAAACAAACCTGTATGTGATCTCAGGTGTTCTTTCAGAGTACCAAGCAGACTGGCTCGGTAGTCACAGCTATCACAGGCATAGGGCTTCTCACCTGTCAAAGATACGACAATTTTTGCAATATTATGCAAACACAATGGGTAATTTCTGATATTTGGTGTACTCAACAATGAAATCAATTATTGAAGTAATGTTAGTATTGTTCTATCAAGGAGTAAACATAACAAACCTGTATGTGATCGTAAGTGTCTTTTCAGATTACCAAGCTGACTGGCTCGGTAGTCACAGCTATCACAGGCATAGGGCTTCTCACCTGTCAAAGAAACGAAATTATTGTAATACTAAGCAAACACAATAGGTGATTTCTGGAATCTGTTGTACCAGTTACATCAATTATTGAAAATATTATAGTTATTCTATTATAGAATGAACAAAACAAACCTGTATGTGATCGTAAGTGTTGTTTCAGAGTACCAAGATGACTGGCTCGGTAGTCACAGCTATCACAGGCATAGGGCTTCTCACCTGTCAAAGAAATGAAAATTTTTGCAATATTATGCAAACACAATGAGTAATTACTGGAATCTGTTGCACCAGTTACATGAGCTATTGAAGTAATGTCAGTGTTATTCTATCAAGGAGTAAACAAAACTAACCTGTATGTGATTGTAAGTGTTGTTTCAGAGTACCAAGCTGACTGGCTCGGTAGTCACAGCTATCACAGGCATAGGGCTTCTCACCTGTCAAAGAAATGAAAATTTTTGCAATATTATGCAAACACAATGAGTAATTACTGGAATCTGTTGTACCAGTTACATCAGCTATTGAAGTAATGTCAGTGTTATTCTATCAATGAATAAACAAAACTAACCTGTATGTGATAGTGAGTGTTTTTTCAGATATTCAAGCCGGTGAACAAAACAAACCTGTATGTGATCTCAGGTGTTCTTTCAGCGTACCAAGCTGACCGGCTCGGTAGTCACAGCTATCACAGGCATAGGGCTTCTCACCTGTTGAAGAAATGAAAATTTTTGCAATATTCTGCAAACACAATGAGTAATTACTGGAATCTGTTGTACCAGTAACATCAGCTATTGAAGTAGTGTCAGTGTTATTCTATCAAGGAGTAAACAAAACAAACCTGTATGTGATCTCAGGTGTTCTTTCAGAGTACCAAGCAGACTGGCTCGGTAGTCACAGCTATCACAGGCATAGGGCTTCTCACCTGTCAAAGATACGACCATTTTTGCAATATTATGCAAACACAATGGGTAATTTCTGATATTTGGTGTACCAGTGAAATCAATTATTGAAGTAATGTTAGTATTGTTCTATCAAGGAGTAAACATAACAAACCTGTATGTGATCGTAAGTGTCTTTTCAGATTACCAAGGTGACTAGCTCGGTAGTCACAGGTATCACAGGCATAGGGCTTCTCACCTGTCAAAGAAACGAATTTTTTTGCAATATTAAGCAAACAATAGGTAATTTCTGGAATTTGGTGTACCAGTTACATCAATTATTGAAGTAATATTAGTGTTATTCTATTATAGAATGAACAAAACAAACCTGTATGTGATCGTAAGTGTTGTTTCAGTGTACCAAGATGACTGGCTCGGTAGTCACAGCTATCACAGGCATAGGGCTTCTCACCTGTCAAAGAAATGAAAATTTTTGCAATATTATGCAAACACAATGAGTAATTACTGGAATCTGTTGTACCAGTTACATCAGCTATTGAAGTAATGTCAGTTTTTCATATTACCAAGATGACTGGCTTGGTAGTCACAGCTATCACAGGCATAGGGCTTCTCACCTGTCAAAGAAACGAAAATTTTTGCAATATTAGGCGAATAATAGGTAATTACTGGAATTCGGGGTACCAGTTACTTCAGTTATTGAAGTAATGTTAGTATTATTCTATCAAGGAGTAAACAAAACAAACCTGTATGTGATCTCAGGTGTTCTTTCAGAGTACCAAGCTGACTGGCTCGGTAGTCACAGCTATCACAGGCATAGGGCTTCTCACCTGTCAAAGAAATGAAAATTTTTGCAATATTATGCAAACACAATGAGTAATTACTGGAATCTGTTGTACCAGTTACATCAGCTATTGAAGTAATGTCAGTGTTATTCTATCAATGAATAAACAAAACTAACCTGTATGTGATAGTGAGTGTTTTTTCAGATGTTCAAGCCGACTAGCTCGGTAGTCACAGCTATCACAGGCATAGGGCTTCTCACCTGTCAAAGAAACGAATTTTTTTGCAATATTAGGCAAACAATAGGTAATTTCTGGAATTTGGTGTACCAGTTACATCAATTATTGAAGTAATATTATAGTTATTCTATTATAGAATGAACAAAACAAACCTGTATGTGATCGTAAGTGTTGTTTCAGAGTACCAAGATGACTGGCTCGGTAGTCACAGCTATCACAGGCATAGGGCTTCTCACCTGTCAAAGAAATGAAAATTTTTGCAATATTATGCAAACACAATGAGTAATTACTGGAATCTGTTGTACCAGTTACATCAGCTATTGAAGTAATGTCAGTGTTATTCTATCAAAGAGTAAACAAAACCAACCTGTATGTGATCGTAAGTGTCTTTTCAGAGTACCAAGCTGACTGGCTCGGTAGTCACAGCTATCACAGGCATAGGGCTTCTCACCTGTCAAAGAAGTGAAAATGTTTGCAATATTATGCAAACACAATGAGTAATTACTGGAATCTGTTGTACCAGTTACATCAGCTATTGAAGTAATGTTAGTGTTATTCTATCAATGAATAAACAAAACTAACCTGTATGTGATAGTAAGTGTCTTTTCAGATGTTCAAGCTGACTAGCTCGGTAGTCACAGCTATCACAGGCATAGGGCTTCTCACCTGTCAAAGAAAAAAACGAAAATTTTTGCAATATTATGCAAACACAAGTAGTAATTTTTTATATTCCGTGTACCAGTGAAATCAATTATCAAAGTAATGTTAGTATTATTCTATCAAGGAGTAAATAAAACCAACCTGTATGTGATCGTATGTGTAGTTTCAGAGTACCAAGCTGACTGGCTCGGTAGTCACAGGCATAGGGCTTCTCACCTGTCAAAGATACGACAATTTTTGCAATATTATGCAAATACAATGGGTAATTTCTGGAATTTGGTGTACCAGTGAAATCGATTATTGAAGTAATGTTAGTACTATTCTTTCGAGGAGTAAACAAAACCAACCTGTATGTGATCGTAAGTGTCGTTTCAGATTAGCAAGCTGACTGGCTCGATAGTCACAGTTATCACAGGCATAGGGCTTCTCACCTGTCAAAACAACGAAAATTTCTGCAATATTATGCGAACACAATGGGTAATTTTTTATATTCAGTGTACCAGTGAAATCAATTATTGAAGTGATGCTAGTATTATTCTATCAAGGAGTAAATAAAACAAACCTGTATGTGATTGCAAGAGTTTTTTCAGAGTACCAAGCTGACTAGCTTGATAGTCACTGCTATCCCAGGCATAGGGCTTCTCACCTGTCAAAGAAACGAAAATTTTTGCAATGTTAAGCAAACAATAGGTAATTTCTGGAATTTGGTGTACCAGTGAAATCAATTATCGAAGTAATGTTAGTATTATTCTATCAAGGAGTAAACAAAACCAACCTGTATGTGATAGTAAGTGTTTTTTCAGAGTACCAAGACGACTAGCTCGGTAGTCACAGCTATCACAGGCATAGGTCTTCTCAGCTGTCGAAGAACGAAAAATGTTTCAATATTATGCAAACACAATAGGTAATTTCTGGAATTTGGTGTACGAGTTACATCACTTATTGAAGTAATGTTAGTATTTTTCTATCGAGGGGTAAACACAACAAATCTGTATGTGATAGTAAGTGTGGATTCAGACTGCCAAGATGACTGGCTCGGTAGTCACAGCTATCACAGGCATAGGGCTTCTCACCTGTCAGTGAAACGAAAATTTTTGCAAACACAATGGGTAATTTGACATCAGTTATTGAAGTAATGTTAATATTATTCTATCAAGGAGTGAGCAAAACAAACAGAGGTTGTGAGGTACTATCACATAGAGATGTGATAGTAAGTAGACTGTAAGATAATCAGTATAGGGCCAGTCTTTATAATTTCTGCAACCATTCATGTTACATTCACGCTTAACCAGCAGTGGCATCATAAGTGTCTAAGTGTACAGGTTTTCGTCAGGCTCTGTTGACAAACCACAACTGCCCAGAGCTGCGAATGAATAATTTACAACAGTAACTTGAAAGTTACTGAATGGGAAAAGCACCAGCCTAACGACCTACCCTCTCCATCCCTATTGGCGTGTTTGTATGAGGTGAGTTTGTAGGAGTGCCTTGAATTCATATGCATTCACCAAGCTGTGGGAGGCGTCAGTCTTGTCTTCATATGAAGTCATTAGGGTTGAATGGTCTTACATATTGAGTGTCAGTCGAATTTTTGTATTTCTTACTACAACATAGAATATTTTTGAACTGAAGTTATTATGACTGGCTTGGTAACAGGGAAATATTTTCAGGAAGTCCCTCTGAAGCTACGTCTTATGGGCAAGGCTTCCACTAGACAATATATGTCGACACCTCCCAGGCTATAATTCTCCGATTTTCGTGAATATTATTTGGTTCGATTCCAATCCATTGTTAAGTGGACCTTATTGAGAGCAAACCGAATGGACCCGATGTTGGCCTGTAAAGTTCCTTCGCCTTCGGTTCCCCCTAAAATATTTACGCTCACTGCACATTTATCCACTTGCGCCGTGGGGAAGTTTAGCCCTGTAGTTTCGGGGGCGGTCATTGTGATTTTGGATTTGTTAGACTTTGGGAAAAGATGATTAGGGACGTCTAGAGATGGACATGGAGGGGGGGGGCGGTTCGGGCTGCAGGCCCTAACCTCCATCAACCATCATTGTCAGTGAGGGGGGGGGGGGGGGGGGTTGTTCTGTTACTTTTGGAACTATAATCAACATTGGGCTAGTTTTCCACTGTACTAATTTTCCACCAACAGGCAAAACGCGGGCGAAACAACAGTACATAGTGTAACAGCCTAAAAATATTTGATACCTTGACAGGAGATCAAACTTGCGTCATCACAACTACGAGAAATTCCTCGTAGTTGCGACATTCTAACGATCAGAGCTATGAGGCCAGGGTGAGCAAACCTCTTTGACTGTGAGAGTTATTTTCCTGGAGTGTAACATTTCCCCGGAGTCAAATACCAGCCGCTTCGGCTGGTTTGGGGTCGGACGAATGACAAAGTGTAACTGCAGGCCGCTGGCTCAGCAGATGCTCGCTGGAACAAGTCTGCAGTCGAGCGAGGTCATTGTCACGGTGTGTTTTGACTCAAGTAAGTGAGGAATTGAAAGGCATAACAACAGGAAATGTGATGTTTACAGTCTTTTGGCTCGAGAGGGATTTAATTAATTATTGTTTCGTATGATTTTGGGTCCTATTTCGACTGCGCCACTGTAACGGGCTAAAAATATTTGATACCTCGACAGGAGTTCGAACTCACGTCGTCACAACTACGAGAAATTATGGGAAATTCCTCGGAGTTGCGACACTCTAACGATCAGAGCTATGAGGCCAGGGTTGATCAAACCTCTTTGACTGTGAGAGGTATTTTCCTGGAGTGTAACAATAGTAAACTAACCAAGACTATTTAGTTTCAGGCATTACCGCTATGGTTCAACTCTTGATGGAGTGTCTCACTGCAGGGCATGTGTAGACCGTCAGAGCGCTCTAGCAGCCTCCCTCAATAGCATTCCTTACTGAGTAGCGAAGTATTGTAATTGTTCATCTTACTACAACGGCTGTAGTAGTGTAAAGGTTGGAATGCCCAGTTCATGAGATGAAGGTCTCTGGTTCAAATCCATGCGTTATGGATTTTTTTTTTTTTTTTTTTTTTTTTTTTTTTTTTTTGCCTCTGTAACGTTTGAAGTACATTTTTAAACGTAATTCTGACCTATATGCCCAACTATTCTATATTTTTACTAAGGGATTGACTACTTAACGTAATGTATTTTTGAGATAAGAGCTAGCGAGCATCCAGACCACCAAACTATACACAGCAGTGATCCATTTTACCAATTAATCTATATTGTACTTTAAGAATTTTGAGGAGAGACGAGTTATTTTTGATGATTTGACAGTGATGAACTAGAGAGAGGCGTGATATGATGAGCAAGAGATAAGATAACAGAGCGGTAAGAGGAGAACTGGGGAAGTTCACGGCCACTGTAAGTAGAGTGCCACGGGGGGGGGGGGGGGGGGGGGGGGGGGGGGCATTTTTCAAATGAATACATATTTCTTCATTTTTTTTTTTTTTTTTTTTCCACTCCAACATTAAGGACCACAAAATTCAAAGATTAAAATTTGTAATCAGTAGGTACATAAATTATAATAAATATAAATCAATGAATCAAAGAGTGATATAGGACGAGGAAACACCAAAATCTCAGTGTAAATACATTTAATTTCATCTTGTAAATCTTATGGCCAGCTATGGAGGTAGCGAGAAAATTTTCTAGAATGGAGAAGATAACTAACTGCCTTACAAACAACTGGAGAGAATAGTCACGGCAAAACATGGCTGGTTATTTCGCGTTAGAGGCTTACAGAACAATCTGGAGAAGTTCTCCAGGGCAAAAATTGTGGCGTTTCTTTACTGTGGAAAAGTTTTTTCTATCAATATAAAGTTACAATTCAATTCAATTAATTTATATTTGTATAAGTGTTTCAGACATTATAAGGATTCTATATTGGAAAAAGTCATGAGATACAGAAAATAAATATAAATGAACTAGAGGCCTGTTAGGGCTTGGAAAGCCCTAATCTAGTGCCTAACAGGAACTCAGCACATTATAGTAACAATATAAGTCCTACCTATTTGCGGCGTTATGTGACCTGGTGCGATGTTATTAAATGATTAGAAAGATGACATACCGATCAAAATGTAAGTAATGTAATAAAATAAATATAACTAGTTGAGGTGGTCCTCGCCACTATGAGACTAAACAAAAAGTTTAATCGGGGAATATATATAAAGTCCTCCAAGATCTTCAGTTTCAATTTCTTCGTTCAGAAATAACTCTATTAGATGTTGTTTGTTGATGTTGTTGTTATAAACTACACTACGTTTCTTACTTACCGTGAATTGATGGCAACTGTTGTTACCGCCACAGCCTGATAAACAACTCTCATTGATAAGGACCGCCTAGAACACGATCAAGGCGGGTATAGAGACGAACGGCGACACTTTTGCAACAAACTTGGGTCCGTGCTGATTCGAATGAACAGTCTAACACTAAAATCGGACCGCGAAGTACTTCACAATTTCAAAGACCGTTCGGAATTATATATAAAGATATTAAATTAAATAATTTGCTAACCTTGTCTAGGTTTACTATGCCAAAAATAAATTATGTGCTAGTACATTACCTTATATCAACGTTTACAATTTGTTTTATTTAATGATATTATTTTTATCAAATCTTATTTTCTTATTATATGATGCCTGTATATTAGGTAACTACTGATTGATCGCCTTCAATATAATTTTAGAGCTATTAGATTCGCTTCAAGGTCCCTATTCATTGAGAGAAAAGGTCCTTAAACAATGTGCCTTGTCGACGTACTGATATAGAGACATATTGAGGCTTTCATTAGAGGATATATCCAATATGAGTTCCTTGATGTCTTGAACTTTCTCTGTGGGTTCTATGAAGCCCCATGCTACGTATGTTTCTAATTAATAACGTCTATACGGTATGTATAATGGGCTTACAACCAAGAAATGCTCAGCTGTCTCCAGTTCACCCATATTGCAATTTATACATTGCAAGGAACCATCAATGCTATGCACGGATTTTTCAAAATAAAACACTAATTCATTTTTGTATGAAAGTCCAAGTTGCACAATTACCCTCTCAACATGAATACTCTTATTCGCTCCCAAATATTTGGCTTTGACTTGAAATGTACAAATCTTCGGGAAATATTTATTGTATCTTGATTCTATCGTACTCTCCACATCCTTGGAGTAGCAGTGGTTCTCCCACCTCTCGAAAAGGTTAATTTTGTTTCTAACTTGAGGCTTTGGTTGTACCATATCTTATAAAAACGTATTGTCTACAACCAACCTGCCACATTGGACCAGAGGTTGAAAATTCGATCCAGAAGATTTGCTCCTAACTGCTCCCCCTCAAAACTCTCCGGATGGAATAAATATTTTCAAAAAAGAAAAATATTGAACTTAACCGGATCTATATTCAAACCAGCCACAAAACTATGATCCGGAGTGGATTCGATCTAGGTCGGAGCGCTATTTTTCCATCCTAAGAGGATCCGATCCGGGCCGGATCGACGAGTATCGATCCGTAATTGTATCACTCCGACCCTTTTTCTGCTTTGAAACGGCCAAAACCATGTGGGAATCCTCTGAAGCTAAATTTAAGGCCTTGAGAGATCCCAAGGTAGACAGCCCAATCCATGAGCAATATTTTTTTGCTCAGAAAATGAAACTCATCTTTTGAGCGGCTTGAATCATCTTGTTTTTGCTCAAAATAAAACTCCGAACGTCGTAATCCCTTATTTAGTTGTAAAACATCAACTCTGACCTTGCAGTTGAGATGGCTTTTCAATTTCCAATCTCCCTTGTACCAAATCAAAATTTTCATGCAGACTTCATAGCAGGAAAATCAATTTGATATCTGAATTTTTGAGGTTTCTGCGTGAAATATGACGTTTTTTTAACTTACGAAAATGAGTGGGGTTTCTTGTGAGTTTCCCTGTAGCTTATCACGCTGAATGGAGTGGTGATACACCCATGAATATAATATTTTGGCGAAGTAATTGAAAAAGTAATCACTACCAACTAATAATCAGTCGGTACTTAGCAACTTCTCTGGTTATGATATGGATGGATTGGACTGTCTACCTTGGGATCTATGAAGGCCTTAATGGAGCCTCAAAGTTGATTCCCACATGATTTTGGCCGTTTCAAAGCAAAACAACGGTTGGAGGGAAAAAATTGGGGATCGATACTTGTCGACCCGGCGCGGATCGGATCCTTTTGGGATGGAAAAATAACGCTATTAACTACATCGAATCCACTCCGGATCGTAATTTTGTGGGCGGTTCGGATATCGATCTGGTTTGGATCGTTACTTTCCCTTTTTGAAAATATTTATTCCACCCGGAGGGATTTTAAGGGGAGCAGTTAGGAGCAAATCTGTGAGTAACCCTGAAATACCCCCTTAGTAACCGACTGACAGAAACCATCCAGAAACTGAACCATCCCTTGTTTCGGAATACGCAGCGTCATACAGGCTTTTAAGGATGTTAATAATCTTTGTTGTGACCAGGGGTTGAAGATTCGATTCAGAAGATTTGCTCCTAACTGGTCCCCCTCAAATCCCTCCGGATGGAATATTTTCAAAAAAGAAAAGTAACGATCCGAACCTGATCAATATCTGAACCAGCCACAAAATTATGATCCGGAGTGGATTCGATCTAGGTCGGAGCGTTATTTTTTCATCCCAAGAGTATCCGATCCGGGCCAAACCAAATCGATAAGTATCAATCCCTAATTTTTTCCCTCCGACTTTTTTTTTCCTTTGAAACTGCCAAAATGATGTGGGAATCTTCTGAGGCTCAATTTAAGATCTTGAGAGATTAGTCCAGTCAAATAAAACCAAAAAATGGTGTTTTGGCAACAAAATTCGTCCATCAAAGAAACGTTAGTTATAAGCTCTTTTTAGCAGTAGAATTTGATATCTGAAGAGTCTCCATAAATTAAAGTGGAGGAACATGGTTTTAGTGAGGGGAGAGTGGGGGAAAATGTCAGAAATCATAAGTTCACGAAAAAAGTCGAGCAAGGTGTCTTTTCCTTTGTATTTCTTAGTGCTGAATCGGATAAAACTGTTTTCAACCCGATCTGAGCCCTTTACTATGATATATGATGTGTTTTTAGGGGAAAAATATAAAATTGTGTATACAAAAGTAAGTAGGCAAGTACCTATTCTTTGAATGGAGACTTTTAATAAAATTATGGTGAAATTAATGCAATTGTAATGTTGATGTTAGTGCACAAACAACCATCGTTCTCACATTTTTAAGAGTAAAAGAGGGGAAGTTGGATTATCAGTATTCCAGGCCCAAAGTTCAAACACGGAGGAAAGGGTAATTGTAAACAGTAAAACTTATGGTTCCGTACTTAATTTCAAGTGGGCACATTCACGATGCAAAAGCAAGCCTCAACTATCTTCAACAGATGTCAAAATTGCAAACGCATATATCACAGTCCGAATTTCAACGGTTTTTCAGAGAGATTTTTCAAAATTAGAAGAACAAATCAATTCTGCAGTGGTACCTCACCAGATATGTTGATAGAGAAAATAGCAAACAGAGAATTCAAAGAGAAAGGAGGAGTTATTCACAAAGGATTTACTGACGATGTATAAAATAATTATGTTTCAAGAAAGCCCGCAACGTCACACATTACTGAAGCCCTTGAAGATTATTCAGGCTTTATTTTCCTTACGTCTGAGCAACATGTAGGTGCTCGTGAAAGTCGTATAAATAGGGACAATAATGACATAGCAAAACTTCAGAAGCGCCTGGAATTAAATAATCCATTTCATCACTCGTAATCAATTGTAGTGTCTCTTGGGACAGGTATCACTGGTACCGACATAAGTTGCCACATGTCAAAAGAGATTGATGAAAACATCATGACGCAATTTGTTTTTAAGAAATTCATAAAAAATGAAAATAAGAAATAATGTGCGAATTCTTGCTGCAGTAGGTACATCCCTGTGTTAAGGTGAATGGAAAAGTGATGGCGATAATACTATACTTACCAGAGAATGCTTGTTAGGAGGAACAAGTCAGATGACTTGTCAGATTATTCCAAGTACAAAATAGCCCCGTATCCTCTCTCACTTTTCACCTCTCAAGGAATAAGAAAGAATGTTAAATTAAATCTGTATGAGGAATTCACTTATGTTGATGACGATGAATTGAAGTAAACTAACTGCTTCATCATCAACGGTGGTCATTTACTGCAATCGCTAAATTGGAATAAAGAGAATGGTCACACATATGCTGACGTATGTGATTCATACGCCAAGTATTTGATAGATCATTTTTAACATAAACCAGTTGTGGTTTTTTATGGATATGATGATCCAAATTACAACAAAACAATTGAAAATTAACGAAGATACAAACACTTTGCACCTCGTTTTACCAATAATGAAACAACTCTAATTTATGGCAATCAATAGATGATCCTGTCCAGTGCAGAAAACAAGAAACAATTTATCAAGATGTTATCTCTAGCTCTACAAAGAAAAAATATCGAAGTGAAACAAGCTGTTGGTGATGCAGATTTTATCTTTGTGCAGACTGCCGTGGAGAAATCAGCTTCCTTTCCGCCTACTATTGTTACTCAAGATGTTGATGTTTTAATAATAATTATGATCGCGCTAGCTTTGCCAAATAAACCTGTGTTGATATTAAAACCAAAGATAGGTCGAGTGAAACAAAAAATTTTCAACTCGAAAAACCTACAGAAGCAACGACTGA
Source organism: Adelphocoris suturalis (assembly GCA_030762985.1). Taxonomy (NCBI): domain Eukaryota; kingdom Metazoa; phylum Arthropoda; class Insecta; order Hemiptera; family Miridae; genus Adelphocoris; species Adelphocoris suturalis. The sequence goes on from CM061040.1 coordinate 10,804,628, forward strand.
ATCTGAAAGATTTCATTCTTGTTGCCCATGCATTTAGTGTTTGCAATTCGACCAGTGCCATCCAAGGAAAAGAAAAAACGACAGCGTTTCAAATTGTTCTAAACTGAACCAAATTTAATGGACTGCGTCAGAACATTTCAAACCAAATGCAACCCAGGATGAAATTAAAGTTGCAGGGGAATGCCTGTTTCTCCTCCTGTATGGCGAAAAGAATGAAGATCTCAACCTTGATCAGCTGCATTTTAATGCCTTCCAAAAGTCACTGCAGAAACAAACGGCTAAATTAGAACATTGCCGCCCACCTCAGCAAGTGCAGCTCAGCATTCGTAACGAGTTTACTACCAAATACAATATTGGCTATCCAACTGCCTGTGTCCTGAGGATTGGGGCTGGGTTCGTCATGGCAGTGAACTTCAGCCCATTGAAACTAATTTGCGACCTGCCTCTGATTAAGTCCTTAAGCTAATTTTCTCCTCGTGCAAAGGAAATTGTTCAACTCAACTGTGTGTTTTTAAAGTGGTGTGCAGTGTTCGGTTCTTTGCAAAAACTGCGAGGGAATTAGAAGCCAAAACATACAAAGTTACTATCTCGATGATCATGCAATTGATGAGATTGCTTCTGATTAAGAAATTATACGCGGGGAAGAGGACTCTACAGATTAGAGAAGTAAGAGCTAATAGAACAGATTTAAAAAATGTGAATACTTAGTGCAATTTTGTAAAACAAATTACTTCAACTAATAGATGGTGTGAATTATATATTTATCATAAAAAATCCTTCACATATATTTGATACATGAGGGTAATCGTGCTGAAAGTTGTTTTATGCGATTCAGCGTTAAAAAATACTATGGAAAAGACCCCTCACTCGACTTTTTTCGCAAAGTTATGATTTCTTACATTTTCCCCCACTATCCCCCCCCTCTAAAACCATGTTCCACCACTTTAATTTATGGAGACTCATCAGATATCAAATTATACTGCTAAAACGACATTATAACCGAAGTTTCATCAATGGAAGAATTTTGTTGAAAAAAAAATTCCAATTTGACTGTACTAGATCCCAAGGTAGACGTAGTTGGTAGTGATTACTTTTTCAATTACTTGGCCAAAATATTATATTTATGGGTGTATCACCACTCCATTCAGCGTGATAAGCTACAGAGAAACTCACAAGAAACCCCACTCAATATCCTAGGTTGTAAAAACTGATTTTTCTCCTATGAAGAAGTTTGAACTTAGGGTCTGGAATACTGATACCAACTTCCCCTCTTTTACACTTAAAAATGTGAGAACGATGGTTGTTTGTGCACAAACATCAACATTACAATTGCATTAATTTCACCATAATTTTATCAAGTGTCTCCATTCAAAGAATACTTACTTGCCTACTTACTTTTGTAAACACAATTTTATATTTTTCCCCTACAAACACATCATATATCATAATAAAGGGCTCCCATCGGGTTGAAAACAGTTTTTTCCGATTCAGCACTAAGACATACAAAGGGAAAGACACCTCGTGCACAAACATCAACATTACAATTGCATTAATTTCACCATAATTTTATTAAGTGCCTCCATTCAAAGAATAGGTACTTGCCTACTTACTTTTGTACACACAATTTTATATTTTTTCCCTAAAAACAGATCATATATCATAATAAAGGGCTCAGATCGGGTTGAAAACAGTTTTTTCCGATTCAGCACTAAGAAATACAAAGGAAAAGACACCTTGCTCGACTTTTTTCGTGAACCTATGATTTCTGACATTTTTCCCCACTCCCCCCTCACTAAAACCATGTTCCTCCTCTTTAATTTATCGAGACTCTTCAGATATCAAATTCTACTGCTCAAAAGAGCTTATAGCTAACGTTTCATTGATGGACGAATTTTGTTGCCAAAACACCATTTTTTGGTTTTATTTGACTGGACTAATCTCTCAAGATCTTAAATAGAGCCTCAGAAGATTCCCACATCTTTTTGGCAGTTTCAAAGAAAAAAAAAAAAGTTGGAGGGGAAAAATTAGGGATTGATACTTATCGATTTGGCCCGGATCGGATACTCTTGGGATGGAAAAATAACGCTCTGACCTAGATCGAATCCACTCCGGATCGTAATTTTGTGGCTGGTTCAGATATTGATCCGGTTCGGATCGTTACTTTTCTTTTTTGAAAATATTCCATCCGGAGGGATTTGAGGGGGAGCAGTTAGGAGCAAATCTTCTGAATCGAATCTTCAACCCCTGGTCACAACAAAGATTATTAACATCCTTAAAAGCCTGTATGACGGCCGGATCGACAAGTATCGATCCCCAATTTTTTCCTCCAACCGGTTTTTTGTTGTTATTTTTCCATCCCAAAATCCGATCCGCGCCGGGTCGGGAATCAATTTTGAGGCTCCACTTAAGGCCTTCATAGTCCAATCCATCCATATCATAGCCAGAGAAGTTGCTAAGTACCGACTGATTATTAGTTGGTAGTGATTACTTTTTCAATTACTTCGCCAAAATATTATATTCATGGGTGTATCACCACTCCATTCAGCGTGATAAGCTACAGGGAAACTCACAAGAAACCCCACTCATTTTCGTAAGTTAAAAAAACGTCATATTTCACGCAGAAATCTCGAAAATTCAGATCTAAAATTGATTTTCCTGCTATGAAGTCTGCATGAAAATTTTGATTTGGTACAAGGGAGATTGGAAATTGAAAGGCCATCTCAATTACATGGTCAGAGTTGATGTTTTACAGCTAAATAAGGGATTACGACGTTCGGAGTTTTATTTTGAGCAAAAACAAGTTGATTCAAGCTGCTCAAAAGATGAGTTATATTTTCTGAGCGAAAAATATCGCTAATGGATTGGGCTGTCTACCTTGGGATCTCTCAAGGCCTTAAATGGAGGCTAAGAGTTGATTCCCACATGATTTTGGCCGTTTCAAAGCAAAAAAAGGGTCGGAGGGATATAATTAGGGATCGATACTTGTCGATCCGGCCCGGATCGGATCCTCTTACAATGGAAAAATAGCACTCCAGCCTAGATCGAATCCACTCTGGATCATAGTTTTGTGGCTGGTTTGAATATAGACCTGGTTAAGATCGATATTTTTCTTTTTTGAAAATATTTATTCCATCGGGAGGGATTTGAAGGGAAGCAGTTTGGAGCAAATCTTCTGGATCAAATTTTCAGCCCCTGGTCACAACAAAGATTATTAACATCCTTAAAAGCCTGTATGACGCTGCATATTTCGAAATAAGGGATGGTTCTGGAGGAAGTTTTTGTCAGTCCGTTACTAGGGGGGTATTTCGGGGGGGGGGGGGGTATTTCGGTGGGGGGGGGGGGGGGGTACTCTCGCCTTTGATATTCATATTGTTCATGGCAGATATGGTCGAATCTCTTTACAGAAAGGGCTGTAGTGGCTTGCCATTGGGAGGAAAGGAGCTAATATTGCTGGCCTTTGCTGAAGATGTAGTGTTGTTAGCCAACTTAGTTGTTGAAGCTCAAGCTAAAGTTTCTGTGTTCAAAGAATAAGTGCTCGGAAAACCAACTCTCCATAAATGAAAACAAAACCAAAGTACTTGTTATTGGAGGCACTGGGCGGCCCAAAAAGTTGAAAAATATCTATTGTGGCACTAAGGCTCTTGACTACGAAAAATCGCTCACATAAGTTGGCATATTATTCTCGAAATCAGGAAATATTTACCAAGCTAAAGAGGTGATGGTGGCTAGGGCTAAGCCAGCTGTCGGGGCTACAATTAACTCTATATGAAAGGGAAGAATAACTAATTGGGAGGCGAGGATGGCTCTTCTCCAGTCATTGGTTGAGTCAGTTGAACATCTTCAATCATGTTGAACATCTTGTTCTCAAGCTCGCCTCGGTGCTGTTCATGCTGTGTCGTTTGCTATCTTCAGTATCCCCCGCAACTCTCCTTTCCGTTTAGCATTCCGTACAGCATTGAAGTTTGGGGCCCTCGGTGCGTTAATGATATCGAGGTGGTACAGGCCAAATTTTGAAAGGCTTTACTCCCACTCATGACTATGAGGTCATCCTCTCCCTAAACAATTCCAAAGCTTCCGATTTCCATGGGTTTAATTCTGAAATTCTAAAGGCAGTTTCTCCTTTCATCGTCGAACCTCTCACGTACTTGATAAATTTATGTTTTTCAGTTAACAGCTTCCCTGATTGTTTAAAGATTTCAGTTGTTACCCCAATACCTAAAAAAGGGAAGTGTCAATCCTATGATGAGTTCAGACCCATTTCCAAGTTACCAATGTTTGCTAAGGTAATTGAGCACCTGATACTCAAGCGTGTTTCTGCTTATTTGGATGAGAAGGATATTCACCATCAATATCAATTTGGTTTTCAAAAGGGGAAAAGTACTTGCACAGCTGCTTCAACGTTGGTCAGACGGACTCTTCAGTCCTTGGAGAATAAGCAGGCTACATCTTTGAGGCTGTATGATATCTCCAAAGCTTTTGACTTGGTTCCGCATAATATTCTTTTGAAAAAGTTAGCTCACTATGGTTTCAGTCAAGACGCTCTAACTTTCTTCTCTTCATACCTTGAAGGCTGGAAGCAGCTAGTTTCTTATAATGGTGAAGTTTCCTCCGAAATTAGCATTCCTTGTGGCGTGAAGCAGGGGTCTGTGCTGGGTCCATGCCTTTTTGTGCTGTTCATCAATGATTTGGCATATCAGTTTGACGACGGTAATGTATACCTGTTTGCTGATGACATTTCCACTGTAATATCTGGATCTTCCTTCGATACTCTTCATAGTGATATCACTGCCGCCGACGAAGTTGTTAAGCAGTGGTGCTTAGCTAACTCTATGATACTTAATGAAGACAAAACCCAATCATTAGATCTCCGACTGAATGGAAGAACTGAGCAGCACGTTACCTTTTTGGGAGTTATAATTGACAATAGATTGTCGTGGCGTAATCATGTTGAACATCTTGTTCTCAAGCTCGCCTCGGTGCTGTTCATGCTGCGTCGTTTGCTATCTTCAGTATCCCCCGCAACTCTCCTTTCCGTTTATTTTGCCTGTTTCGTCAGTAGAGCTACGTACTGCATTTTGCTCTGGGGAAACTCCTGTCATGCTGCCGAGGTTTTTAAGCTTCAAAAAAGAGCAGTTCGAATTTTGAGGGGGCTGAATTGGAGTCAGAGCTGCCGTAGTCACTTTAGAGACCTCGGGATTCTGACAATTCCGAGCTACTATGTTCTGAATTCCCTTCTGTTTGTTCGAGAGCGTACTGACTCAATTGTAAGAGGTAACGATGTTCATCAATATCCCACCAGAGGCAATAATAATTCACGCCCACCAGCTGCTCGCCTTACGACAACGTTGACAAGTGATCCGGTACAGATGGGGACTCGTCTTTTCAATTGCCTACCAGTACAAATTCAAATGCTTCCAGTTAAAAAGTTCAAAAGTAAACTGAAACGAGCCCTGATTGAGATCGAACTTTATGAAGTATCAAGTTTTTTAAATGTGAATTGAAGGAAATATGTACCTGACTAAGTTGTTACCCAAAGATTCTCTAACTATTTTATTATATTTTTAATTTTGTCATGACCTAATTTTCAGTGTATTGTTATATTTATATTGTATTTATGTATTTTGTATATACCCGACGTTTGTATTGCCTCATTTAGGCCTCTACAAAGAAAAAAAAAAAAAAAAAATGTAACCCGTTTTCTACACCTAGCTCTTACACTTACGTCTAGAGATGGCAGATCCCCTCTCGGGGTTTCCAGTTTCAAACGGACCATTAATTACAGGGAAAAACTCTTGAAAATGAGTGACTCTATAATAGCAAAAATATGTCTGGTTGAACTCACAAAGCTTAATTCAAGCTCGAACATCATTCCGGATTGTAACTGGGCCACCAATGTGGAAGGTTGGTTGGAGTCAATAGGTTTAAATAACATATGGTATAACCAAAGCGCCGATCTCCTCAAGTTAGAAAAAAACGAACTTTTTCGAGAGGTGGGAGAATTACCGCTACTCCAAGGATGTGGAGAGTACGATAGAATCAAGATACAATAAATATTTCCCGAAGATTTGTACATTTCAAGTCAAAGCCAAATATTTGGGAGTGAATAAGAGTATTCATGTTGAGAGGGTAATTGCGCAACTTGGACTTGCATACAAACATGAATTAGTGTCTTATTTTAAGAAATCCGTGCATAGCATTGATGGTTCCTTGCAATGTATAAATTGCAATATGGGTGAACTGCAGACAGCTGAGCATTTATTGGTTGTAAGCCCATTATACCTACCCTAGAAACGTTATTATTTAGAAACATACGTAGCAGGGGGCTTCCCAGTACCCACAGAGAAAGTTCAAGACATCAAGGAACTCATATTGGATATATCCTCTAATGAAAGCCTCAATATGTCTCTTCATCAGTACGTCGACAAGGCACTTTGTTTAAGGACATTTTCTCTCAATGAATAGCTGCCTTGAAGCGAATCTAATAGCTCCAAAATTATGTTGAAGGCGATCAATCAACAGTTACCTAATATACAGGCATCATATAATAAGAACATAAGATTTAAAAAAAAAAAATAATAATAATAACATTAAATAAAACAAAAATTTTTTTTCAAGATATATATACTTTTATTAATCAGAAGTAGGATGCTTATCTTCGGAAGTGTTTAAGATGTGTGACGCTCAGAATTTCGTGCGTTTAAACTGGTCCCATTTCAACGGCGAACCTGGAGGTGTGGGGTTTGGGTGAAAGGTCTTCTCAATTTACTCTTGCTGCTGCTCCATCCTGAAACCCAATCAACTCTTCGCAGCTCCACCACCTCTTTCTTGCTCCTCGGAGACACATGCTTGAAGCCCTTAGGATGGCAAAGGCCACTCTAGCCCTCAGCCACCCTCGCACTACTCCTTGAGGTCTTCCCCATTTGTCACTCAGCTTTTCCGCCATGACTTTTAGAAAATTCGACAGCTGGGGTGCAAAATGGCCATCTACTGAACAGTTGAGAGGCGTAAATGTTGCTCGTCGGGCCTCACATGCGACCATATATTTGCGCTTTTTTTCTTCTTCTGCTGACGAGAATATTGCGGCAACAGGTCGGGAACCATAAGAGGGAGCGTCGGTGTCAGTGACACGTACATCGAATAACGCCTCCCTTTGAGGTTCCCACACCCCCCTGCACGCCAAATCGCCTCTTAGACCTGGAGCTTGGTCACTCATTTCGGTTAGTATCGGTTCCTTTGTACAGTTTCCCCATGCAAGCATCATGGCCTCCCCCAACAGATCTCTAACCTCATTATGTCTTCGTGTAACCAACCCACCCATTTTGCAGCTAAGGGCATGTTCGATGGTGAATGGCCTGGTTCCACGACCCTCACACGCAAGAGGCAAGTCGTTGGCTTTCCTTTTGTACCGTACTGCCAGTGCATCACGAAATTCTGACGGGCTGAGGTCAAAGTTGTGTTTTCTTAGGGGGACTACCGACAACCAACCTGAGGACTTGGATCCTGAGGTATGAAACACCGATCGATTTACAGCCCTTCTGCGATCCTCTGGAAGTCTTTCTAACGCGTTTTTCAATTTTCTGTCCTCTATTTCAGATCTACCTCCCCGTGCTGCTCGCTTCGCTTCTGCCACATTCCTCCTGTGTTCATGGACATCGAAGTCCCTTTTTTCTAGGAATGCTGAAACAAGCTCTCTTGACCCTTCTTTGGTCAAATAGTAAACGTTGATCTAAGGTAATGTACTAAGCACATAATTTATTTTTGGCATAGTAAACCTAGACAAGGTTAGCAAATTATTTAATTTAATATTAATTTATATTTCTTTTGTGGACCTCATGACTTTTTCTAATATAGAAATCCTTATAATGTCTGAAACACTTATACAAATAGAAATTAATTGAATTGTAACTTTATAGAGAAAGAGAAACGCCACAATTTTTGCCCTGCAGAACTTCTCCAGATTGTTCTGTAAGCCTCTAACTCGAAATAACTAGCCATGTTTTGCCGTGACTATTCTCTCCAGTTGTTTCTAAGGCTTATCTTCTACATTCTAGTAAATTTTCTCATTAACTCCATAGCTGGTCATAAGATTTACAAGATGAGATTAAATGTATTTACACTGAGATTTTGGTGTTTCCTCGTCCTATATCAATGTGTAATTCATTGATTTATATGTATTATCATTTCTGTTAATAAATTGAGATTAGTTGGATATATGGGTCAGCATGATGTGGATAGTTTGGTGGTCTGTATGCTAGCAACCTCGCATTTCAAAACTACATTACATCGAGTATTCAATCCCTTAGTAAAAATTCAAATTAGTTGGCCATGTAGGTAAGAATGATGGTATTGTTTGGTGGTCTGGATGCTCGCATCTCATAAATACATGACATCGAGTAGTCCATCCCTTGGTAAAAATACAGAACAGTTGGACATACCGGTCAGAATTACGTTTAAAAATATACTTCAAACGTTATGGAGGAAAAAAAAAAAACAATCAGAACGCATTGGATTCGAACCAGAGACCTTCATCTCATGAACTGAGCACTCCAACCTTATACTACTACAGCTGTTGTAGTAAGATGAACAACCACAATACTTCACTACTCAGTAAAGCCGGTTTCACATGGAGCGGTACGAGCGGAAAGAGGAAGGACGGAACGCAATCTGATTTGGCTGTTGGGACAACAGTTGAGGATGGTGGCTGCCATGTTGCCGGAATGGGCAGTCCGAGTTCCGTCGAGCGTAGCGCAAGCTCATTGGACAGGAATGTTGATAACCGCAAGTAGAGGTTTCAGATCAGAGAGGGTTTCAGTAGGAAGGTTATGATTCCGTTCACCAAGGTGACCGCTTCACGTGAACAATCTTGGCGACTCCACCGCCCCTCCACTGGTTTTCCGTCCTTCCATCTTTCCGCTCGTTACGCTCCATGTGAAACCGGCTTCAAGATGCTATTGAGAGAGGCTGCTAGAGCGCTCTGACGGTCTACACATGCCCTGCAGTGAGACACTCCTCCAAGAGTTGACCCATAGCGGTAATGCCTGAAACTAAATACTCTTGGTTAGTTTACTATGGATTGTTGTTTCGCCCGCGTTTTGCCTGTTGGTGGAAAATTAGTACAGTGGAAAACTAGCCCACTGTTGATTATATTTCCAAAAGTAACAGAACCCCCCCCCCCCCCCCCCCCTGTCAAGGATGGTTGATGGAGGTTAGGGCCTGCAGCCCGAACCGCCCCCACCCATCCCTGACCATCTCTAGACGTCCCTAATCATCTTTTCCCAAAGTCTAACAAATCCAAAAACGCATTGACCGCCCCTGAAACTACAGGGCTAAACTTCCCGCAGCGCAAGTGGATAAATGTGCACTGAGCGTAAATATTTTAGGGGGAACCGACGGCGAAGGAACTTTGCCGGCCAACTTCGGGTCCTTTCGGTTTGCTCTCAATAAGGTCCACTAAACAATGGGCATGTATAATGTTATGGAATATGATATGAAATTAACTATTCATATTGTTATGAAATATGATGTGAAATTAACTATTCATATTGTTTGGGTACCTTGACTCGTGTCCATAGCTTCAACAGAATTGTGAACTGAAGATGATTCCATTGCCAGTTACTTCGGTGAGACAATGACAACCACGTGTTCTGATCCCGTAGGAAGAGCAATTTTACTGAGGACACGACAAAACAACGTGTAGGTAGAAGAGGAATAAATTTAAATTCTGCGAACAAATTCACAGTACTTAATTTTTGTTAATTCATACAAAGAACTTACTCATCAATCGTAGTTAATGAGTCAAGTTTGTCCTTTTGTAGTGGGTTGGGCAATATTTATTGATGCAGCATTTCGAAAGATGAACTAGGTACTAACTAGAAATTTACAAGATCAGAGCAAAGGGATGTAAGTGCACAAGAAGCTAAAATTAAAACATGAACTTGAAATACAACTGGTGGTTTCTGCATTGAAGAACCGGACTACCGGACTACTTCTACTTGTCAGTGTATGGGTGAATATGGATACTATAAACATTGTTTCGGTTGGTTGGTTGCTTTCTCTCACTTTGGCCGTAATCCATTAGCTTTGTTCCAACAACGTTAGAAAACATGAACCTTGGACCGGGAGTCCACACCTTGCCGCGACAATCGGCGTACGTCAGAGGGGGTTGTGGAGAACGAGGCCCCCTCGGTTGGGTAGGCGTGGCCTAACGAAAGGTGGAGGGGGGCTTCTCCTCACAGAACCTTGTGAGCCTTGTGACTTTAGCTCCTGTTTCACTCGTGCCGTGTTTTTTATTTCACAATTTTCATTTTATTTTTAACAATCATGTTTTACCGATGGATCCCCCGCCGAAAAGTGAGACTATAAAGTGACAGGGTGAATATGGATACTATAAACATTGTTTCGGTTGGTTGGTTGCTTTCTCTCACTTTGGCCGTAATCCATTAGCTTTGTTCCAACAACGTTAGAAAACATGAACCTTGGACCGGGAGTCCACACCTTGCCGCGACAATCGGCGTACGTCAGAGGGGGTTGTGGAGAACGAGGCCCCCTCGGTTGGGTAGGCGTGGCCTAATGAAAGGTGGAGGGGGGCTTCTCCTCACAGAACCTTGTGAGCCTTGTGACTTTAGCTCCTGTTTCACTCGTGCCGTGTTTTTTATTTCACAATTTTCATTTTATTTTTAACAATCATGTTTTACCGATGGATCCCCCGCCGAAAAGTGAGACTATAAAGTGACATGAAAGTAGCGCCAATAATTGTGATGATTTCCGCTTACAACCGAGTCGTTGCTAGGGATATGATACTTCATCGTTTTTCATCCCACAAAATTCGTTGACCATTCGTTCGAAAGCTCTCGATTTATCCAACCATACTATATTAACTACTGCGAAGTGCGTGGCCAACAAGCTGAGTTATGAGCATGGTTATATGAATAATTGTTTACACACAGGTGATCATTCTCAATTATTGATATTGTGAACATGATTGCAACCGCTTGTTAATTTCTGATGATTTCATTGAGCTGGTGTTTCAATTATGTGATTCATAGCAGGTGATCCGAATATTGCGAGAACGGTTTGATTTGTGAAGCGGTGGTTAAATCATTTTAATAGGTAATTTCTATACTTTACACTATAGGAAGCTGTAATTTCGTATTTAGCCTCTTTAGCCTCTTTCTATAATAAAGTGAATGTTTACTCGCGAGTTTCTATTAGGAGATCATCATCTCACAAGAGCTCAATCGTTGTGATCATTTCTATAATAAAGTTAGAGCGAGGAGCTAAAACATGATTCCATGTTTTTTACATTTTAGCAGTCAGGCTCAAAGTAATAACATCCGGGGGGGTCCAGGGGGGCGAAGCCCCCCTGGCGGGGTCAAGGGGTGGAGCCCCTTGCGAGGCCCAAAGGGCCGAGTTATTTCTCTTCTGTTATTTTATTTATTAGGTATATTAATTTTATCTCATTCCTGCAAAGCCATGGTGCGGAAGTGCAGTGTTTGTGGAACTACTCAAGCCACTAACATACAAGTAAGTACCTTGTTGTTGTTACTACTATGTATTCAATTATCAGAGTAGGTAAGTACAGTGTTTGATGTAATTACGTTGCTGATTGTATTGGTTTGTAGTAAGTAGGTACCCATTGGTAAGTAACTTACTTGGTAAGTTTACGGTTGTTGGTGCTATCCAACGTGCTGTAAATACCTAGGTACCTTTTTGGAGCTTACAATGCACCTACTTTTTCTTGCTTGTACTGCCTTCAAGTCTTCAAGTAAAACCGACCACTGCACATATGAAGTGGCACTGCACCCTTCATTACAATGTGAACGGCGAGCGCTAGTGTAGATGCAGTGTGAATGATGTACCTACGTACCTGGGCTTTAGGTACCTACCTACTAACTTTTCTCTCATTCGACCTACTAGTGTACGAACATCAATAGTGTACCTACTTCAGCGTTTGATATCTGCTAAATTCGAGCTAATGCAAGGAATACCAACAATAAATATCAGTATTTAGGCACCTATGTTTATTATCTTACCTCAAGGTACCTATTCCAATCTTTTTTAGGATCCGTATTTTAGTGACTTGATAGCAGTCGCCTCCACGTTGGCAAGTCCTGGGTACTTAACTGGCTTATTCAATTGTGAATCAATATCTATCAGTGGACTGCAATGTCCCTTGAACCGAATAGATTTTATTCATGATTTTGATTGAGCTTGCTGAGAACTGCTTGTAGTGGATTTATATGTGTTTTGCTGGGAGTTGGTACTCCCAGTGCAACGTCACGAGCCATGTTGTATATATGGTTGCACGGGCTCGATTCTTGAAAAGGGTTTTGTGAAAAGTACGAAAAAGTACCGTGGTTATTTCGCACATCGTGATGTTTCACAGGATATGGAAGGTATGAGCCATGTAGTAAGGTTTCTTCAGATTGGCCTTCGCGACGCTGATCTGGTTGAGTCATTCCGACTTGTGAATATAAATTCACTGGCTCTTGTTGAGTGTTTTCATGACCGTATGAAACGGAAGTTTGTAGATACTGAAAAGTACCTTTTGTCTCGTGTTCTAGTTGGTCTCGAGAGTCTTGAAAAAGACCCTGACTTTTGTTGTACTTGGTCAAGTAGGATGGGCGTATTTCCACTCGCGAATTAAATTCGCGAGGGACCCGTTGAAAAAGGGTTTGGTATTGGTTGGCCGTGTAGCTTAAATCCGCTGGGGATGGATTCGATGGCGCCATGAAATATGCTCGATCCTTCCGTGTTTCAGGAAGTCGAGTTAAGCTGTTATCTCTCGCGAGACCGGTGTGTGAAGCACACGGCTGCGCGTCTACGAGAGAGCTTTGGCCCAGCCTTGTATATCGGAGGCGGTGCCACGTGAAGGACAGGCGGGGAATTCACCCGCTCTCATCGTGTGACCCAGAGGGGCTCGTCAGCCGGCTTCAAGCAGTCTGCTCGGGCTCTCCCAGAAGGCGGAACGAGGGTGTCCGCTCCCTTTGAGAGGATTTATTTAGTTCTGAAAAGAACTAAATTGCGGGGACTCGCTTCCGAATTTTTTATTCGGAGGGTCCTCCTGAAAGGGGTCGACTGCTTGTCGATTGAGTGAAGCTCTTTCGATCAAACAGGTCCGCCTGATTCGGAAAGATCGGCCGCTGTGGGCTGTCTTGAGGTCTTTCCGGCTCGTCCCAGCGGGCGGTTCACAAATAAATCTGTGAACCCGGGTGGCGAGGCTTCCTGGAACCAAGACAGTGTCGTCCGTTTAGGAATACTGCTTGGCGTCTCGGCTTTAACGAGACTTAGAGTAGCGAGGAATACGAAGTGTATAACTCTATCTACTCGGGTTCTGGTAGTCTGGAAGAAGGTGGAATCTCGTGTAGCGAAATTCGTTTTTAATTGGCTTGAAAAAAACCTCGTCCTCGTCAATCCCGATGGAGTTGTGATTGCAGTCGGCTTGAAGACAGAGGTTCGTCAAGTATCAGATTGAAGTGTGAAGATCGGAGGTAGAGATTGATATATCTCGATCGGGGCTGGCGCTGCTATATTTGTACTCGTCGGGGGGAGTCGGATGCTGTGTGTGATTGGCTGCTCCGATTTGATCGCTCGCGCCCGGTGTGTGGAAGGTGAAACATCTTCCGATTTGATCGCTCGCGCTTGGTGTGTGGAAGGGGAAACTCTAGTTTTCCCCTTCCCGCCGCCAGGGCGCTCTTGGGTTGCTTTCCCTTGTCCCAGGGGATGTATTGTAAACGATGATATCTAGGTCTGCCGTTTTTACTTGTCTTGGGTAATCTGTATCGTTCTGGGATTATCCTTCGCGGGGACGCACAGTGGGCTGAAGTGTTCAAAAACCCCCAAAAAAATTTTTTTTCAATCCAGCTGGGTTTGTTATTTTTTCATAGCTAGATACCTAGTGATTAGTTGTACGTAGTAGATTTTCAAATATTCCAACGACTTAGGTTAATAGTGGCCTTTTTCTCAGGCAGTTTCGCACGACTGCGTCATGTCAGTAGGTACCTATGATGCCTATACCTATGATCGTGATATGGTGTATTAAATATTTTAATAATTAAATTACTATTAAATTATTAAATTACATTATTATTAAACGGTTTATGGGGTTATATATATTTTTTAGATATTAATCATACGAGAATTTCACAGTTTTCGTAATTTAAGCTGAAAAATCACGTATTTTTATTAATGAGAAGGGCCGGAAAAAAAAGTGTTACCGGCATTTATTGAGTGAGTAAAATATTTAGAAAGGTGAGGTATTAAAGTGCATTCTCCATCAGTTTCATCGCCGACTTCCGCCAACTCTTGTCACAGTTCATTTTTAAGAGTAAACAAACAACTGGCTAAAGGTCGATTTCGTTACAGGGTTCAGGCACATCGAATGATGGAAATACCTCTCGTACGTTTTTTGCCAATCCTTCATTGACGGCTGAGATAACAAGAATAGACGAGCGTTTAATCGAAAGATTTGCAACAATTTTACAAGTAATTTGTTGTCAATTACCCACGGATACCGTCAAGTTCCGTCAGTACGCACATGAAACCGCTCAACTAGCTAATGATCTGTATCCCTGGTGGTACATAAAATTCTCTTTCACGGAGCTGAAATCATAGATAATGCTGTTTTGCCCATTGGATCTCTCTCAGAAGAAGCACAAGAGTGCCGAAATAAAGATTATAAGTATTTCAGAGCTTATAATTCAAGGAAGCGATCAAGAGAGGCAACGAATGAAGATGTCATGCACTCTATTATGATCTCATCAGATCCCCTAATTACAATTATGAGGCCAATACCAAAGAAAAAACAGCTTCAGCTCAGTGATACTGCATTGGGATTGTTATTGTAAAAAAAAGAAGTTTTTAAGAAAGATATTTTGTTCATTAATTTTAAAAAGCTGATTTATTTTGAGTGTCGGCTAATTTTTATTTTGGAAGAAGCATAATTTTCGTTTTTTTCTTTCATATTTTAATGTTCTTTTATATTTTACCACGCACCATTTTTATACTATTGACAAAATACAGCAATATGAAAGGATGTGTTCCCGTTTCAACTTTTCTCTCATTTACCCTTCTCAATTTCTAAGACAGCAACAACAATAATTAAATAAATAAACTAATATTAATTGATGAATACTGTATCAAGTTTTCGAAACCGGAAAAACGGAATGAGTGACTTACAAGTAATACTTTGATTATTTCACTTTTTCAGTTCAGCACAGTCGCTGAAATTGCCTCAAAACTGAAATATCTTGAAAACGACTGTGCGCATTGTTCTGAAACTAGTCTTATTCGATTCAAAAAATGAAAAAACCATGGGAATGCATTTCAATTTTGACAGATTACCTTGAAATCAGGTTTTTGAACAAAATATGCCATTTCAGCCCACTGTGGGACGTTGCCTTCCCCGTTCCGATTTTAGGAAGCTCGAGACGATGAGAATTATTCCCTATGTTTCTCATTCGTCTGCTTTTCCTGGGAAGCTGTCTTCCCCGTTTGGCCACTAGGGAGCTCTCGTGTTGGGGCTTGGGATTTTGTCTTTTAGGTGGCCCATCGTCTTTATTTATTAAAGTTATTGGTGGTAAATTCACCACACCTCTTATCAAACCATTTGCCACTAACAATAAATGTGTACCTACATTATGTACCTATGTGTTTTTTTTTTTAATTATTTATTTCATGTTTCCTCATTCTACTTATCTGCACGTTAAATACCTGCGCTCAGGATTTTTTTTTTTTTTTTTTAACATCAAACAAAATGTCACCTTGTATTTTGCATAAAACAATAAAACACTGCAAATCCTTGCATTATTTTCTGTTACAGATAACAAAAATAGGACAGAATCGGCTGTTTTTCCCCGATCAGTTTATTCAAATACTGAGAATGTAATTACCTACCTACTATTGGCATTATATATTCAGTAGAATACCTCTATTTCATTTGCCATCGTCTCATGAAGTGAATTCATAACACAAATAGACACCTAATTGAGTCAGGTTCAGTACCTACGGAAAATTTGATATTACTTATTTATTTATTTAAGGGCTAGTTAGCCCAATATACAATAAGAAAACTATACAAGGAAAATTCAGATAAAATGAAAAAATAAATTTATACAGAGTAGAAAAAAAATTAAATCAATACACAAAAGATAATAATAGTACCTTTTACTAGGCTGGAAATGTAGAACAATAGGAAATTATGTGGTTTTTAAATATGGAAAAACGATTGAAAAATAAATCAAGGCAATTATTCTCGACTGCTATCAAATTATAATGTCTAGCCATGCGATAAAGGGGGTTATTTAACAAATAATTAAACTGGACAGAAGGGACGGAAAAATAAATCATTAGGTACTTCTAGCCTTGTACTTGCCTGAATGTCAACATCAATCTTTCCTCAGCTCCTACGGGCCTTTGAAAATTGGAAACTTGATGATTAAATTTTCCTTCAATAGATTCAACAATATGGGTAGGCAATTTTGACAGATTACGTTGAAGTCAGGTTTTTGAACAAAATATGCCATTTCAGCCCACTGTGCGTCGTCCTCCTCGTAGAAAAACCTACCAATCCGGTATTTTTCCGGAATTTTCGACGGCCGTTTAGAGGGGAAGTGGAAAAAGCACACATTAAAACTTGCTTCGACCCCCCTCCCGCCCTACTAGCCTTGTACTCTCCTGACTGTCAACATCAATCTTTCCTCAGCTCCTACGGGCCTTTGAAAATTGGTAACTTGATGATTAAATTTTCCTTCAATAGATTCAACAATATAGGTAGGTAAGCGAAGGTGGATATATTCATCCTGGAGTAAGCAAAAAAGGCCGCCCCATCCTTCCTGAGTTGCGGGAAGTCACTGTATTGTTGCCTCATTGAATAAATATTCGAAACTGGATCCCGTCTCGACGAATTATTTTTCGCCAAGTAATAAAGCATTGCTGCATTATTTAAAAGAAATAAATCGTTCATAATATCGCAAAAATAGAAACAAATTTTACAATTAGCACGAAACAAGGGTAACCTCACAACAATTCAAGGCGCGTACCTACTGTGGACACTATAGCGGTGCGCGCGAGCGACTTGAGGTCGCTCGCACGCGCTGGTCGCTCGCTCGTGCTCTTTGGTCGTCAACATAGGACACAGATTAAGGCTCTCAAGCAGTTCGGAATATTCCACGCCCTTAAAACCACATTCTTCGGGAGGTTGCCGGCCGCACTCCCCACTCCGCAACACCCTGTCCACTTGGCCCTCCTAGGTTCATGGCTGGTATCATAGCGACTTTTGACGTGTTTCCTCAGATAGGATTTACCTACTGCTCACCCGTAGAGAAATGTGTAGGCCTGAGACGTTTTTTAGTTGACACCCATTTTGTTCACTCAGAACCCACACGTGAATTGGCGGTTTCAAGGATGCGAAGTCTAGCGGCGGAAAAATAAACCCTTGAAAGTGGGATCACCCGGATAAGCAGTTAGTTTGCCATTTTTTATTTGGTGACTAAAAACTCAAATTAATCGTACTGCGGTGATATTTTGCTCGTAAATGGTGTCAGTTTGATATTTTGCTTCCCTAATCATCCCAAAAGCGGAAAACAAAATGTTCGAATAGGTAGGTAGGTAACTAATAAGTTTGGATTGAAAAAACAAGTAGGTAGAGCAGCAATTGGCCTGGAAAAGAGCGTTCAAAATGGGCAAAAAGGTGTGGAATCATAATAAAAGTGGCTTTATTATATTGCCAGGTACTTACTTACCATTAGTAAGTATAATCAGTTATCTGCTTAGTCTTAGTTGTTTACATTTACATCCCTTGTAACTTCTGGCTCGCATGGTCCACATTTTCCCATGCTCATGCTGAATCGTGAAAGAACCCATCCTGGACCATGAATGTGTGAGATACTCGTGACATGTTGAGAGACCCACAAGAAAAAAAAAAACTGTTTTATATTACTCACCTCATCACTTACACTTTACCATTAGGTGGATATTTACCTAATTACAGATGAACTTATGTGTTTCACCTCAACTTCAATATAATAACTTACCTATCCAAATTTTCTTCAACAAACTTTCAATTATGTAACCACCGAAGAACATGAATTTAAAAAAGGTCCAGTCATGCAGCATGATCGTATAGGAAAAATTTCGTAAATTAGGTACTTTTATCGTATTGAATAATGATAGTGTTTTAAAATTTGAGCTTTTTGAGTGCAAGGATATTTTTAACTATTATTTTCTGGCACAAAACCTTCTCTAAATGATGATCCACTGTTCAAAAAGAAGTTTTGGTTTTTTAGATTGTACGCAGGTTTAATCGATTTGTCACCAAATTTTAATGAAATTTAAGTATATTTTTTGGCATCATTTTGTACACATATATTACAATGTTCTGTTTTATAGTTAATAAACATTATTTGAGCAATATTCTGCTTAAAAAAAAAAAAAAAAAAAAAAAAAAAAAAAATTAACTACCGAAAGCAGTGATTTTTGTAGTAGGTTCATTTTTGAAGTGACCAATTTAATGTGCTCAAAAAGTGCTGGCCAACGAACTTCTTGCTGGAAAAAACTTCTTTTTGGATAATTTCTTTATTTGCAAAAATTTTTTCTTAAAACAAGGCAAAAACTGAAAAATTAGCTTTTCTAAAAATTGTAAAAAAAAAAAAAAAATTTTAAATCACTTCAGTAGTCTGCATTAGCCCCCCTGGCCCTAAGTAAGGCTTGTACACGAACGGACATGCATAAAATCAAGCGATTGATGGCATTTTGATCCAGGTTCCTCCACTCTTCAACAGCAGCTGCCCGTAACTCCTGTTTAGTGGTGGGAACGTTCGGTTGGCTTTGTACTGCCCTAAAGAGCATATCCCAAGCGTGCTCGATGGGGGTTCATGTCGGGAGAGAAGGGTGGTCACTCCATCCTTTCGATGCTTGCCTCGTGTAGGTACTCTTCCACAATCCTTGCTCGGAGAGGGCGAGCATTGTCATCAACAAGAATGAAATCTCAATTGTGATTCTGGGTGTCACTAGTGGCTGCAGAATGTCTCTCAAGTACACCTGAGCATTCATGGTACCATCTATGGGCATAAGTTCAGTGCCGAAGCTGTGCTTAATCCCTGCCCAAAACATTACTGAGCCACCGTGTTGTTGAGCTCGGATAAGTAATTGCAAACGACTAGGCCTTCCTGGAACTCCCCATACCCTAACTCGTCCACTGTTTGGCACTAGAGCAAGGCGAGTTTCATCACAGAAGAGACCATTTCTCCACTCCGTTAAGTACCTCCCAATTTTCGTGGTTTCTTGCCCATTGTAGGCACTGTCGCTTACGTTGATTATTCAATGGTGTGCACCGAAAGGGCCTTCTAGTCCTAAGATTAGCGTCATGGAGACTGTTACGGACAGTTTGATTGCTTACTCCAGTTCCTGTACTCAGCTGAAGCTGTCGGCGAACATCCCCTGCTGTTGAATTCGGACTTCGCTTGGCACCGAGGAAATGGTCTTCATTGGGTGTAGTTTTTCGGGGTCTTCCACTCCAAGGTCTATCACCAACAGAACCAGTAGCCCAAAATCTTTGCCATCATCTCACTACATCACTTTGCCCGATATTCAATCGTTGAGCAATTTGGCGTGAAGACATCCCTTCTTCGCTCAACGCGACGATCCGGTAACACTTCCTGGGTGACGAAACGTTTTGATTCATCATAAAGGTGTAAGGTAAGTATGGGTAACTGGGACCGGGATTTACAACATTTAAAAAAGAATTAATGTTTATCTACCCGTAGAATTTTTTTACTTGAATGAAAATTCAAAATAGCATTTTGGTTTGTTAATGGGGTTATATAGAATAGGTTTCTATATCAAAACTTTTTTTAATATGATAAATATTATTTATAAAAAAAAAATTTTTTTTTTTCTAAGTTCAGTGGGCCCAGTTACCCGAAGCTCTAGAGGTATCTGGGCCATCCCCCTTCATTTTCCTTATGAATCTTAATTCAAACTGTTTAGGCATCTGGGCCCATTCATCAACTATCAAGGTTTTTTATTTTTATTTTTTTAAATTTTTTCCTTGAAATGAAAGCAGGGAAACAAGAGATGTAACCAATCCTGGCATACAGCCATGAGGGATTCTGAAGAAAAAAGTATGAATTAAAGTGCATTAAACTTTGTATGTAAATCAAATATCTTCAAAATTAATGAAAAAATTCCAAAAACAAGGAAATATGTATTTTTTAAGAAAAAAATTAATAATATTTAATGGATGTGCCATTAGAAAAATCACAATATGTTTCAAGTTGACTAAAAACAATCATATAAAAAGGAGGACTGAATGCAAAAACTAGAAAAAAACTGTTCTTAGTTTATAAGAAAAGGAGTTCTTAGGTTATAAGAAAAGGAGTTGAAACGAAATTCCCTCAACATTACCCTGTCAAATGAACAAGTACATAATATGAGGTACCTAAGTAAGAAGGAACAAATGTACCACGTTAATAAGTAAATATTTGATAAGTAGTTTAAAAAAATTAGTACTAAAAGTAGGCACGTTGTTTGCAGAAAATCCAATCATAGCTAGTTTAATATAGTTGGTACCTCTACATAGGTAGGTACCTACTTGACTAAGTAGCATCATTTGGTTTTTGAATGTATTACTCAAATAATAAACCATGTACCTACGTCAGAGACACTAAACATTCCTCATTTATTTATAGGAACCGGGGGTTTTATTATCTTCAGTATCTCGTAGTCATTATACCACAAGATATCCTCAACTTCTGGCCACTTCCAGCTTTTTAGCCCAGCACATTTCATGTGTTTCACCCGAACTCTATCATTTTCTACCTCCAATACCTGTCCTGGTTATGTATTGCCGTCATATTCAACAGCAACAAAATCTCCAGGAATGACAGTGATGGACCCTACAACATTAGTGTCAGAGTCGGATCTGGTAAAATTGTAATTTTCATCAGAGTTGCTATCTGAATCGGTTTCATCATCCAGTAAAGTGTTCTTTCTAGAGGTACCAGCAGGAATCTTGATCTTCGACTCCTTAGATGTCTTCTGGGTTTTG
The DNA here is from genome assembly GCA_030762985.1 of Adelphocoris suturalis. Taxonomy (NCBI): domain Eukaryota; kingdom Metazoa; phylum Arthropoda; class Insecta; order Hemiptera; family Miridae; genus Adelphocoris; species Adelphocoris suturalis. The sequence goes on from CM061040.1 coordinate 10,825,674, forward strand.
CTCAGGTTACTGGTGCTTGGAACACTATCCTTTGGGTAACTGGGCCCTGGGGTGGGTCTAGTTACCCAAAGGGTATGGCCCAATTCCCCCAAACGTGACAAAGACATTGGGTATCTGGGACCCCCCCTCCAAAATTCATGCAACAAGTGGTTTAGCAAAAATACTCATCTGCACACAAACAACAGTGTCTCCTTAGATAATTCAAACACTCACATCTTCAATAATTCAAAAAATGTATTTACAAGGCTGTGCAGAACTGAGGTTGTTGGAGTGTTGTTTCGCAGCTTTAAGTTGCAAAACTTTGAGACAGCCTCACAAACAGACAAGATGGCTAAATCAAAAATGACCTGTTGTTCTGGAAGCTCCGTCTGGCCAGTGATGTCAACGCATCAGCCAAAAATTTCTCTTTCCATTTAGAGACGATTGGGGAGGGTATGGCCCAAATACCCCATGGGCCCAGGTACCCATACTTACCTTACGTGGAGAGATTTAATATGTGAACTCCCTGTACGAACTCCCAGTAATGAAGATGAGACCATTTCAAGAGCTTATCTCGTTGTTCAGGATTCATGATTGATCATGTTCCGGTGTATCAATCAGAACTTCTTCAACTTTTTCCTTATGGCCTGACACTCATTACAAAGGTCAAAAGGCCCTGTCAGCAATAACAAAACTGTTGGACGATATCCCGTGTTTTTCTTACAATTTTTAGAAAAGTGAGTTTTTCAGTTTTTTGGTCCGTTTTCAAAGGAAAAAAATGTTTAATGGAGAAAATGCTCTAACTACAGGTTTTTCTGTTTCCGCTAAAAGTGTACAGACTACTGAAGTGATTTTTTTTTCTTTTTACAATTTTTAGAAAAGTGAATTTTTCATTTTTTTGCCTTTTTTAAATAAAAAATTTTTGTAAATAAAGAAAATTATCCAAAAAAAGTGTTTTCCATGGTTTCTATTTAGTGATTAGATACATTTTTCGGAAATCCAAGCCCCAAATGTTTCCTGTGCATATTTCAGAATGAATCAGGGTGATGCAAAACTTTTTTTGATGTGTGCAGATAACCTTTTTCTTTGACACGATATCGTAGTTGTCCCATTTTATATTAGACTTCTTGCTATTACAGTAAAGTGCCCCAAGACTACCACCTGAAGTATTACGATCGTTTTATAGGTTTTGCGTTGCACGGAATAAACATAAGGCAAGTTTTATGTGAGATACGTTTCTGGTTGGTCGTCTTGCCCCTTGTTAGGGATTGTTTAAAAATAGCGTTGGAGATCGTCTCTTCAATTTCACATTGAAGCTTCGAAATTAATTTCCTCATGTTTCGGTCTAAGTTTAGCTCTCTTCTCAATGTAGATCTTCGTTGGTTAGGTTTATTGTCCATTCAGGGAAGTTCGCTCATATAAATCTGTTGTTTTATATTAGTGACTAATGCTCTGGCATGCAACTCAGAATATTGGCCAACTGTGCACACTATCTCGATTAAGCCATTGTGCCCATTGAACTGCACTGATTCGCCACTTTTCCTCAGCGTTGTAAGATACGAAGTGTCAGATATCTGAGCCCCGCAGATATCTGATGCGCCTGACACGCGAAGATTTGAGAGACAAATCTGCCGGAGTTAAATTAAATACCGACTACTGGCGTACACCCCAAGAATTATTTTAGGTTTAGTTGTCGGTAGGGGCACTCTTGTAAAATAATTTAGCGCATAGGGTACCCATGGACCATTATTGAACTGGTCAGTCAGGTTCTCACTAGGGCCGTGTCCAACTGGGAATATTTGCAAAGGGCCTCGATTCCCTGAGGTTAAAGCCTACTGCCTCATGTGTAGGACTGATATTTATATTATAGAGTTTGAGAGGCTTGTAAGGCGCAAAGTTAAGCGGCTGAAAAAGAGAGAGCTGTAGTCACTCAGAAACCTATTGCTCTTCCATAGGTACCTCTTTGAATTGCACTTAACCTAAATCCGTGGGACTAATTGTGTTGACCTCTCGGGCAACTTAGATAGTGGGTAGACCAAAATTAATTATAATAATATTATGGAAACTATTTTACACTGCCTCATTAAAATAAGTGGATACTGGCCCCGTCATCCTTTGCAGCAGGTTAAGGGAGTGGTGAAGTCGACTTCCTCTGAGAATAAGTCTCTAGGACCTCATAGCTCGTGGATTGTCGATCAACCGTTCCTGGAAACCTAGGCCTACTCTAGTGTATTAAGGTTAGATCAACAGAAACTATGCTCAGCACTAGGATCAAAACTTTTAATTTGTAAAATCACTGAGATCGTGCGTCCTGAAAGGGGGGTCAGGATTTATGGGGGATGTTTTTATCTCTGGCGGCCCGGCCTCTAGGGCTCCTGGTGCATCACCCCCTGAGTTCTGAATCCCTGTCTACATGTTTATTTTTTTATGCTCTAAAACTTATAACACAGACTCTTGCGATTTATGGAATGTGAAAATGGATTAATTTCTCCAGTTAGCTTGGTTCATATTACCTCAATTAGGTTACAAGATCGATGGTCATGGCAAGTAACTGGTCTTGCGAGAGTATCCATGCATCAATAGTATCCATGTATAACTATCAGTAAACATGGTTCTGCTATCGACCTTCACTTGTGAATGTCCATAAGGGTATCTTCTAGTGTCAACACAATCAGGATCGTCCTGTATACCTTCTGGGGACACGTCGAGAAAACGTGTTAGTTAACAAAATTAGCTGTGCACGCTATTAGCATTGTACCTGTATATTAATTCAGACAGCTTTCCTCACTTGTCCTTCGGGAGACAATAATGAAAACATTCATATTTTCTTTGTGTACCCTCCATAACATAGTAAAAGCATATGGGGCTACATACTCAACTTGGAAAAGAATACTGGATACAGCTTAGAACTTGAAATATGAAGAACAGATGTGACAAGTGAAGTCTTTGAGAGCCAGGAGGAATAAAGGATGAGCTTTCTATACCTAATTTTGAGTCCAAAGAAAAAGAGAACCCCATTTGTTGTGTACAGGTGGTTCAGGTATTTGTCTTACCCTAACTAGTATATTTTTATTAGTCTCTTGAGGTACACAGACAATTAGAAAAATCCTGATAGTAAATATTCCTCCTGTCTTATTTTACTTATTTGCCTTTGAGTACTAGAATTGTTAGTAAACCAATACTGGTTTCTCTAGATACACAGATAATAGAAACTCTGATACTAAATATTTCCTCTGAATTTATTTATTTATGTGCTTTTGAGTACTAAAAATGTGTTAGGAAACCAATGCTTTGATTCAACTAACTTTTCCACTCAGTGTGTACTTTCAGATCGCACTCACACCGATCCTACAATGAGTCAATCAGATTCAGATATTTCACTGACCGGAAGCTTGGCCAAACGAATGTGGGACGAGACTGACCATGAAAACAAACACTTAAATACTGACATGGATCAGGATTTCGTAAGAAAATCAGTCTTAGATGACCTTAAGCAGCATCTTGAGGTGAGTTTCCAATTAATTAACTCTAGACTTGATGCCATGGATGAAAGATTTGACCAACTTTTCAGACAAGTAGCTGCAAACCAAGCACCTCCAAATGGCGTCCCTCAGACAGACTCAGACGTTCCCTTCGCTTCGCATAATGTCCCACTTGCTCCGACCACAGATACTAACAATACTGACAATTCTAAAATACCTGAAAATCGTGAACATCTTACGGAAACTGACGAAATCGTCCCCACTCCCGTTTCAATTAGACAATCCTGTTCTAATACTCCAGCTGGTCACACCGAGTCAAGTTATGGTATACCTGCCATCGAAGGTCAATGAGCTCCCGGTAAGGGTGAAGGTCTTCGGAATGTATTTTTTAAGAACCCAAGTACACTATTCTTACGAAAAATCTAACGTTGATTCCGAAAATGAGGCCAAAAGTTGAAATTAAATGAGGTGAAGTGGAGAAATTGGAGTTTAAAAGGAAAAAACACAGTTCACCAGGGAAAAAAAACCTTTGAAAAATCATATTTTGAGTACGGATGAAATAAAATATACAGTTGGCGGCGTTTTACTTCATTTTTGTTGCAAATTAATCGAAATAAATTTCAATTATCCGGTTCCACCCTGTAAATGTAGAGTGAAATAACAACAAAAGGAGAAGAACATGTATTACACATACATTTGTAGGTACAAACAAAAGTTACATGGCTACAAATGTATATAAATACTGTAAATATAAAATACAATATAATTGTAAACATACCAGATGAACGATCAATCGACAATCAACACGTTTAGCCGCATAAAAAATCCCCAAAACTAAGGGGAGCAAGTCCTCTTAAAATTTAGATACAAATGAAACGCTTCCTATCATAATTATGAACACTAACAGACAGTGTTAACTCCCCATCACATAGAACTATTGTGCGTTACATTTAACCTACTGAAGAGAACAACAAAGTCATGCATCTTAGAAGTAGGATATCGATGAGAGGTCGAAATAAAATCAGACCTATGATCGTGAACAAAAGAAAAAATTCAAGAATACACACTGCAGGGATGGTAATGATATTCAAATTTATGAAGGCGTGTTTGCAATCGGCTCTATACCCCAACCTTGCTAATTCTCTGACTGCAAGCGTACACCGCCTAGCTTTGCAAGGGCAGCCAAATGATCAAACTTTGTGAAATGATTTGCAGTTTTTTTCCCCCCCACGGTATTGACTCACTGTACCATGGGTAAAACAAGGATGGAAATGGGAAACAAGCAAAGTCGTAGGTTTTGAAGATTATTAAAAATGAGAAATCACTTTTATGTGGATTGATGACGAAATTTTAACATATGGGGCCTAATAGACGAATAGTCCACCGTCCTGAGATCGGGAAGACCTATTTCGCCTTAAATATTGGACAAATATCTTCGTCGTTAAATGTATTCTACATTTGTATAGGTAATACCTACCCATGTTAAGGGGTAAAATGATTGGATAAGAAATGTGAGGAAAAATACAATTACATATAAATGCATCAACTTACATATAAAAATACATCAAATACATTAAAATTATATATAAATACATTACATTCCAAAGATAACTAACTCATTAACCAAACTCAATAAGTTAACACTTAAATGGAGGTGAGATAGTGAAATGGCCAACAACCAAATTATAAAATTAGAACTTATAAAAAATGAAGTAGGCGCAAAGGAACCCCCGCAACATGACTGTAAATTTGTAAGAATTAATTACCACTTGAAAGTAGGCTATAGGTACTTCAGGCATTAAGTATAAAATGTTTTTTTTCCAAAGTTTTTTTTAACAGTTTTTTTCCAAGTTTGAAAATTCAACTTAGTAACTAGTTATTTTATGAATTAGTGCCCAGCTTGGTTGTCAAAATGTTGTCAGAAAGCTTCTACACCTGAGAATGAAAATTTTGATATCAATAAATTCCATAAGTGTAATAATAAAATTACATAAATCAAATTTCTCATCATAATTAATCTATTATCAGCGAAATGTTGGGGTCATTACATCAAGAACTTACAAAGGAAGCTTGTGTCGTCTCACAGAACGGAGCTCTCGGAAGACTCAGCCATCACGGACGGAATGACTTCTTACCTAATAACAAAACATTAGATTTTAATTTATGTGAAATGCATAATACAATGGTACCAGGCATTAGAATTCTCATCAGTTTGAAAATCTGCTTTAAATTAGTTTTACTCCAGGAGGATTAATAAACCTGCATGCCTTGATAAGTATTTTTTCTTATTACCAAGAAGAGGACTAGCTTGGTTACAGGCTTGCCTGGCGTACGGATTCTTATCAAGTTGTCCAAGCAAAAGCTGAAACTTGCACTGAACGCCAAATGTCTGGTTTTCACAGAAAGAGCGGCAGATGTCTGGTTTTTGGTTTCAAACTATGCATGTGCCTTTTATTGTAGGACGTCGAAACAACCTCGGAACATACATTTGAAGACTGTGGCCGAACAACCCTCTATGTTACAATTTTTCGTTAATTTTTTTATTTAAGCCGCACCTCAACCAGAAGGGTCATTAGCGGCATTGAACATGGTGTCTAAAGGATCACTAGATGTGGCACAATTCTAAGGGGAACCATGTTGCCATCCTTGACTAAAAAGGAGTGCCATCATGGACTCTACTGGCAAGTCGGAGGGGGAAAAACTGAGGAGTACAGTTATGACCACTGTTTAGCCCCCAAAGTGGATTAAAAAAACCCCAAAAATTAAGTAATACAACGAAGACAAGATGTAAAATAGGCTAATAACTATATACATGCTACTATGTACAGTCAGCAAAGTGAAATAAAACTACGACTAGATGTATATAAATATATCACAGATCAGATATCACAGTTCATAGTAGGCGGCTCTCAGGTACAACAACAGGGATCGGACCTTGTCTGGTCCAGATAAAATGTCAACTCACTGAGGGGGCTGATGGTTGACTCGAAGGTCCACAAGGGCTGGGCAGATCTCCAGAAAGTGGAGGATGGACAGATCACCCCCACATCTTCCACACACAACATCTCGAGCTTCTGAACTAAGCAGGTGTCTGTGAGTAAGACGGGTATGGCCAGTGGCAACCCGGTTGACCACTATTTGATCCCTCCTTGGAAGTAGGGTTACGAAAGGGCCCACCGGGCTCAAGTCCTGAAGGACACCACGCAGACCAGTGACCTCACCCTGCCATTGCTCATGCCAGATGGAATTGACTTTATGTTGCATGTAGGAAATTTGATTTTTTTTTTTTCGATTATTATCTTCAATAATGAATTTATGGAATTGACCAAGAAAAAAATTGTTTAACACCCCCTTCAAAATTTGTTGGTTTACGTTTCAAGATGCGTAGAATTCCAAAATCGAAGAAAAAATTCCGTCCGTCCGCTGTCCAGAGCTTTTCTCCAAAACAACTGGACCAAAGTTTAGGAAATTTGGCTCAAAAATCATACATTGGCTGAGGATGTGCCAGTAACATCGGCATCAATTTAGGTCGACACTAAAGGGTAGTAATTAACGGCTGAAATATTGTAAAATCTAGACATCAAAAACTTTCGAGGTAACAGTAATGTTTTTTGGGTCTCATTTATAGACATCATCCCAGCAGAGAATCGGATGAAACCACCCGGGTGGCTGTGCGCTCATCCATTTGCTCCCCCAGTCAGGCAGGAAAAAAAGTTAACAACATGGGAGCAAATCATAACTGGTGGAATATAGCAAAAATCCAATAGCCTTGTAACTACGACGATCGTATCAGCTCATATAACTCGAATGGAATTTATAACCGGGTTTATTATAGGTACCTAGTGGAAGCGTTGTTTTCTCCTATGGGAGATGAAACATTTTTTTGACTCCAAAATCAAAAATTTCACTCGCATTTTACGTTTTATACCATTCATGACAAATTTTATTCTGTGTCTGTAGTGTATCCGCAAATCAGAGGAACAAGCCTCATTTCTACAAATCTCATCCGATTTTTATGAAACGTTCATGGAATGTACTAGTTAGGGTGAAGATGGTCCACTATCAGTTTCGTTGTTCTCAAATCAATAATTTGCCCAGTCAAATTAGACCAAAAAGAGGCAAATAGGGGAAATAATTCATAGTAAAGAAATTTTTTTCACCAAGCTCCTCGTTCATACGTAGTAAATCATATCTCAAAAGTCCCCTAGTATGGGGGGTGAGCTCGACGAGGGGGGGGGGGGGTGTTTTTCTCCATTTTGTCGACTTTTTTTTTTTTTTTTTTTTTTTTTTTTTTTTTGCCTATAACTCGAAAAGTAAGCGTTCCACCGACTTGTTTACTATTACCAGAATTAAAGAGCATAAAATTTCCTACAATTTGCACTCCTGACCATTCTCTACGATTAGGCGTTCCGCCGCTAGAGCGCGGTGAAAAATAGGTATAATTTCAAAAATCAGCAAAAAGGCCTTTATGCTCTTTTTACGCAGAAATCAATCGTATGAAGCTTCTGAGTGACTTAGAATACATCATGACTTGTTTTCCGAACGTCAGTGATGCTCGGACAGTGGCTTGAGCAGGGTTCATGTATGTCCTTTTTTTCTGTTCTTCGCTTACATCCTGGAAACTGTGATAACCATAACATATTTTCAGCGCCCTTACCAACAAACTGTGAATTACCGGTGAATATATTTGTATATAAAACACAGTGGCTCTTAAAAAGAAAAAAAAAGGAACTAAAGAAAATGAGCTGTGTTTCACCAAAAAATGTTTAGTGTGCAGGTACAGTATAACCCATGTTAAAGTAATATTCACAAAAAGAGTGGGAGAGGGAAGGGGTCATCAATCTTCACAGGTGTCTGCTCTTCATACATTGAACACCATCCACAGTCAAACTGAAAATTCAAAATCGGATTACAGTGAGGCGCATATAATCTTATATTGATAGTAGTAGTAAAGTAGACAACCATTCCAGGTTGGTTCTTTTCGTCCGACTGCCTCGGGTGTCGTGGACACCGACATCAGCTGTCCCAGATTCGTTCTGATGATTTCACTTAAAGCTCCTCATTGCCTCGCCCCCTTGAGTGGAGAGGGTTTCGCAGTACAGAAGCGCGAAAATTACTTGGACGTCTGACCCTTACCTGGGCGGTCACCCATCCAATTACTCCCCACGCTCGGCGTTGCTTAACTTCACTAATCGTATGAGAAACGGTTCATTGCAACGCCTAACCCGTACGGCTCTTATATTGATAAATAGATGAAGTTCATGTAGATGATTAGGATGAAACTTACATAGCGATGGCATATGTTTTGAGTGGGTAGTCTTATGATTCCGTGTCTGTTTCATCATCTTCTATAGATGAACCGTCGTCAGCAAGTGGTGGGTTGTTTGTGCAGGAACCTGAACAGTTGGAGCAGAGTGCTGAGCAGTGGATGCCAGCTCTGTGGCATCCACATCGACCACTACCGCAGCTTTTGGTGCAGCTGCAAAATATATTCTGCAGTTGTTGCTGGTGGATCCAAAGTTGGGATTGGTTTGAGGAAGCCATCGTCTTCCCTACTCAAGCCCCAATTCACTCACATCCACGGCTCAACACTGCCATCCCTATGTAAGTTTCATCCTAATCATCTGCATGAACTTCATCTATTTATCAATATAAGAGCCGTACGGGTTAGGCGTTGCAATGAACCGTTTCTCTTGCGATTAGCGAAGTTAAGCAACGTTGAGCGTGGTGAGTACTTGGATGCGGTGACCACCCAGGTAAGGGTCAGACGTTCAATTAATTTTCGCGCTTCAGTACGGCGAACCCCACTCCATTCAAGGGGTAGAGGCAATGAGGAGCTTTAAGCGAAATCATCAGAACGAATCTGATCCTCCATTTGGAGGACAGCTGATGACATTCGCGACACCCGAGGCAGTCGGACGAAAAGCCCCAACTTGGAATGTTTGTCTACTTTACTACTACTATCAACATAAGATTATATGCACCTCACTGTAATCCGATTTTGAATTTTCAGTTTGATTGTGGATGGTGATTCTCAATGGATGAAGAGCAGACACCTGTGAAGATTTATTTATTTATTTATTTATTGGCATCAAAATAATATATGTGAACTACATTTATACAATTAAAAAAAAATAAAAAGAAAATGGTCAACAGTACGACTGATAGGTAAATAAGAAAACAATTGACGCCCACCAGAAAATAAGTTCCTAAGAACTTGTGCTATCTGGTGGAGTCGCAAATCCAAGCATAGTCGTCATATATTAAGACTAAGTAACAAAAACTCTCGAAAGCCTAATTATTGAAAGGAAAGAAATAAATAAAATAAACAATCAAAAGCACTAAAACACTAAATTCGAAATAATTTCCATGAAAAACAAAAATTCACTCAAAACCAGGCTAACTAAACTTAAATGTACAATTTTACTACCTTCTTAAAACTTGACAAACTGTGAAAGTAAGACAAATTAATATTATTATCAAAAAGAAATTTTAAAACAGTAACATATGCACTTCTCTTATAGAACTCTGTATGTGCTCTTGGCAATACAATTCCCGAATTAGAATAGTTTCTTGTGCTTAGAAATGTAGAAACATGTTCCTCACAGATTCCAGTATTATATACATGAATGCAAGAATGAAACAAGAAAATTTGTCTAATAGTTTTAACATCAAAATATTTGAATAGATTAGCAGTAGGGTACCTTGACGTTTTACCTAGAATAATTTTAATTAACTGGTTTTGCATACGTTGCACTTTACTAACGTACGATTTATATGCTCCACCCCATAATATAATACCATATTTAATAATGGAATAGGCTAAACCATAATAAATCACACGCATTTGTTCCTTGGATAGAAAATTTCTTGCTTCCTTAAACACATAAAAAAGTTTTCGCAAGCGAGTTATTAAATAGTCAATGTGTGACTTAAAATTTAAATGTTGGTCTATTATCACGCCTAGGTATTTACATTGATCAGAAAAAGGTATGGGAGAACAAGTACACTCCCCGTCATGACTAGCACAGTATCCTGTAGAGCAAAACTTAATACTGTGATAACGGGGGAATGCTCTATTACCTACTCTGAATCGTAGTACAGAGGTTTTATCTACATTTAAAGCCATATCATTAGAATCAAACCAATTTTTTACCAATAGAAGGTTATTATTCACAGAGTCTATTAATCTACAATAATCTTCACCCCAAAAAACTAGTGCTGTGTCGTCAGCAAAACCATATAGTTTCCCACCAATATTCAATTGTAATAAATCATTTACATACAGAAGAAATAAAATAGGACCTAACACTGAACCCTGAGGTACACCGATGTTAGTAATGACCTCATCACTACAAGACTCACCAATTCTTGTAACCTGTGGACGATCCGTCAAAAAAGACTTAATCAAATCCAAAGGTAAGCCTCGGATACCGTACCAATGCAATTTATTATACAGAATATCATGATTCACCGTATCAAAAGCTTTACGGACATCTAAGAAAATCCCTAGTACATAAAAACCTTCATCCAGTTTTTTAGAAACAAAACTATTAAAATCGAATAAGGCATGATCAGTACTAACCCTTTTTTGAAAGCCGTATTGATTCCGAGCTATGATATTATAAGCATTTAAAAAATTCATTAGCCGAGACTTGATACATTTTTCAAGTATTTTAGACAAAGAAAGGGTGAGTGAAATTGGTCTATAGTTTCCCATACATCTTTTGTCTCCTGTCTTATGAAGCGGTATTACAACAGTATTTTTGAAAGAGGTGGGAAATTTACCTTGAGAAAGTGACAGATTGAACACGTGAGTAAGAGGGACACTTAAGATTCTGGCAAAACTTTTCAAAACAACATTACTTATGTTAAATTCAGTAAAGGAACAATGTTTTTTCAAACTTTTCAAATGGGATTCAACCTCGGACGCATTTATCGGCGACAAGAAAAACGACTGGCACGGCGTACTTGGGCAGGATAAATATCTACGAGAATAGGAAGCAATAGAACAGTCAACTTTTTGTATACCAGCTGCTATATTTTTACCAACAGACGAAAAGAATGCGTTAAAACTGTTCGCAATTTTTATTTCATCCCTTACAATACATCCGGTATCATCCTTGATTTCCCTCACCACTTTACAATTTCTATTAATTTGTTGACGAGATGCTAAATTCACTGTTTGCCATATAACTTTAGGATCACCATTACTGTTTTCTATTAGTTCAGCATAGTAAACACTTTTAGCTTTTTTAATTATTGAATTCAGTACATTTCTATACCGCTTGTAGTAATTATCCAAGTCAACGTTAAAAGGTTGCTTTTTCAATTTAGCTCTTATTTTGTCCTTGTTTCTAATAGAAACCAATATGCCCCGAGTATTCCACTCCTTTAACTTTTTAGATCTACCACTTATCTTTTTATCATAAGAACAATTACTGATGTGATTATTTAATATAACACCAAACTTATCACAAGCCATGTCAACCTCGGCCTGAGTATAAACTTCTTTCCATGTTTCATCCCTCAAAAACTTGTCCAACATTTCAAAATTAATTTCCTTAATAATTCTGTTACTATCTTTTGTAGAAGGGTCTGAAATAAGCTTACCTAACAGCTCAAAACTCGCAAAAGTTGTGAAATGATCTGAGAAATCACTTTTATATACAATACCCTGACTCAGGGCCGGTGAAAATCCTTTGAAAAAAATATGATCCAAGCATGACCTTGAACTTTTCACTATTCTGGTGAAATCATTTATGGCACTGATAAAACCAAATTCAGCTAAAGTGTTCAAATATAGTAAAGTGTTATGTGAATTCCCTTTAATGTCTATATTAAGATCCCCCCCTAAAACATGAAAGTGACATGTAGATGTATTTTTCAAATGCTTTTCCAAATTTTCCAAAAAACAAGACGGATTCCTATCGTGGGAAACATAAAAGGCAGTTAAACCAATATTGGAATAATTCCTATAACTAAAATTGAGAAATACCGAATTACAATCATCAACTATGTCGGAGACAAACGAGGACACTTTTAAATCATTTCTGACATAAACTGAAACTCCCTCCGCTTTATTTATATGAGAAGTACTAATAAAGCAATTATAGCCAGGTAGAGAAAAATGGAGAAGATCAATGTTCCAAGTTTCACTTAATATTATTATGTGAACATCAAATTTAATAGACTGTAAAAAAACTGAAAACAAATCAAAATTCTTTTTTGAACTGCGAATATTTTGATTTAAAATAGTTAAACCAATTGAATTCAGAAGTCGAAATTCAACATCATCTATGGTAGTGCAATTCGTAGTTCTGACAGTATTAAATGAATCAAGAATTTCCTCCAAAGATTCACCCATAAATGCTTGTAAACAATAATGAATATTAACCTAGAAAAAATTATATTTATAACTCAATTACTTATCTACAACCTGGATTTCCATGTTCAAACGATTCAACTTGTCCATTCCCATCAATTGATCCAAATTGAAAATTCTTGTGGCACGAGAAGATTCTGACTCATCCTTCTTCAAATAAATTTTACCATCCGAGATCCATGAGTATTTGAAATCGTAGCCCCAAGCGAATTTCCTTACAAACCAAAATAAACGATTGTTTTCGGCTGTCAATTTCTCGTTCACGAATATCTTAGTTTTTGGAAAAGATGGACTCAGATCATGAGCCGTAATTTCCCTGAACTTCTTTATTTGCTTAATCATAGTCTTCCTTTGATCCGGATTTTGCAATTTTACATTTATCAGACCAGAATCCACAGCCACACTAGCTCTCTTACACGGTGGTCCGCTAACTGATTCAAGGCCGTCTGAAATGCCGACGAAAACTGACTACAAGGTGGTGTTCCGGAACCTTGTACGAGTAGAAATTGACCCCTCGGGAAATCCGAGCTGATCGTTTACTCGTACAAGACGCAAATCAAACATTCAGTTTTCGGGTGTTGTAACAACCTAAATTATGGACTCAGTAAAAAAAATTGGGTGAAACTAGACCCCAAATGGGGTAGAATGCCACCAACCGCACTTTTTTATCTCAATCCGTTGCCGAGATATGATTTTTTAAAGTTTTTTCGACAAAAACACGTTTTAGACCATAAAAACCTCATTTTCTCCACTATCGATACACTTTTTTCAATTTTTGACCACATATCTAAAATCAGCGTTAAATTTCGTATAAGAATACTGTTCTCTGGATCTTCAGAAGTTCAATCCTTAAACCATAATGCTTGTTCAAACGTGAGAAAATTATAAAAACCAATTTTCCCGAAAATCTTCGAAGCTGTACTGTCTCCCAATAAATAATCTTGAGACTTATTAAACCTCACAAATTTATCCTTCATTTAAAGAGCTTTCAAACGATGGAGACGCTTTTGAAATTTCCTTTCAAATTGGTGCAGTTATTTAACCTGGAAGATGAAAAAACGTGTTACCTTTTGGTTGTTTTGTTCTTGATGGACGGGCTGGGATGAAAAAACAAATAAAAACTCGGCAACGGAAAAAACGCAATTGCAAATGAAAATTACTCCTGGATAAAGAGAAAACAAATTTACTTTTACATTTACATTATTGCTTCAAATGAAACTCACAATTTTGTGTTTTCGAAGTGGCTCCCTCGACTGCGGATGCACGCTCTTGCCCTTTTTCGAAACGACCCCACCGTCACAGAGTGAATGGACGAGCTAACTCATTTTCTTCAGTCAAAACTATTTCCAACGCGTTGATGAGAGACAGAGTTCAACTATTCAACGAGATTAGGAAGTCTTAGTCGTTTTTTACAGCCGCTGTGTTTTCATTTGTTTTCTCATCCCAGCCCGTCCATCAAGAACAAAACAACCAAAAGGTAACACATTTTTTCATCTTCCAGGTTAAATAACTGCACCAATTTGAAAGGAAATTTCAAAAGCGTCTCCATCGTTTGAAAGCTCTTTAAATGAAGAATAAATTTGTGAGGTTTAATAAGTCTCAAGATTATTTATTGGGAGACAGTACAGCTTCGAAGATTTTCGGGAAACTTGGTTTTTATAATTTTCTCACGTTTGAACAAGGATTATGGTTTAAGGATTGAACTTCTGAAGATCCAGAGAACAGTATTCTTATACGAAATTTAACGCTGATTTCAGATATGTAGTCAAAAATTAAAAAAAGTGTATCTATAGTGGAGAAAATGAGGTTTTTATGGTCTAAAACGTGTTTTTGTCGAAAAAAACTTTAAAAAATCATATCTCGGCAACGGGTTGAGATAAAAAAGTGCGGTTGGTGGCATTCTACCCCATTTGGGGTCTAGTTTCACCCAATTTTTTTTACTGAGCCCATAATTTAGGTTGTTACAACACCCGAAAACTGAATGTTTGATTTGCGTCTTGTACGAGTAAACGATCAGTCCGGATTTCCCGGAGGGTCAATTTCTACTCGTACAAGGTTCCAGAACACCGCCTTGTAGTCAGTTTTCGTCGGCATTTCAGACGGCCTTGAATCAGTCAGCGGACCACCGTGCTTATGTTTCGAGGGAACTCTAACACGATACACAGAAACGATATCCTTCTCGGTCAGCCCAGAATCAATTTTTCCAGCAAGCGCCTTAACTATCTCCATAGCATTCTCATTTAAAGATTCTGGAATGCCTCTAATTTCAATTGTAGAAGACAAGAGGGATTGGCCAATTTCATTGACTTTAACTTTCATTGTATCAAGTTCCTTCCGTAACTGACGATTTTCTTCCTTGAGCGACACATTACTATCCTTAATTTCCTTCATATTATTTTTAATAGTCTCTAGCATCTCTGTGAAATCTTCAAATTCATCATTGAAGAAATTCATGGAGTTCTCGACAGACTTGACATCCGAACGGAGAGAGTCAAAACCCTTCAGAAGCGTATCCAACTTATTATTCAATTTATCACCCTCAGATTTTTCATCATTATCATCCTCATCAGAACACGGGCCCGACCTCCTCGACTCCTCTTCCTCATCTCTTCTTCCCCTCAACTTCACACAACCGTCACATTTCCATTTTTCACGTAGCTCTTTCTTCATTTTTTTATAATTTTCTACTGATTTCAATCTGGTGCATGAGGGATGGAAGGACGATTTACACAACACACAAAAAGCCGTCTTCTTAGGAGAAAATAAATCACGGGCACACCGGGCACAGTCCATGATCGGAAGCCAATCACTTAACTAGATTAGCAAGATAATAATGAACTTCAACACTTGAATGCCAACTACTAGTCACAATAATAAGCGATAGTCAACGTAATAGGCAAGCGAGAGAGATAACTGCAGTAAAAGAGACAGAAAGCGCGATAACGAGAGACAAAAAGGTGAGAACCTTTCACGACCGTAGCCAGGACACAACTGAAGATTGATGACCCCTTCCCCCTCCCACTCCTTTTGTGAATATTACTTTAACATAGGTTATACTGTACCTGCACATTAAACATTTGTTGGTAAAACACAGCTCATTTTCTTTAGTTCCTTTTTTTTCTTTTTTAGAGCCACTGTGTTTTACATACATATATATTCACCGATAATTCACAGTGAGTTGTTAAGGGTGCTGAAAATATGTTATGGTTATCATAGTTTCCAGGATGTAAGCGAAGAACAAAAAACAAAGACATACATGAAACCCGCTCAAGCCACTGTCCGAGCATCACTGACGTTTGGAAAACAAGTCATGATGTATTCTAAGTCACCCAGAAGCTTCATACGAATGATTTCTGCGTAAAAAGAGCATAAAGGCCTTTTTGCTGATTTTTTGAAATTATACCTACTTTTCAACACGCTCTAATGGTGGAACGCCTAATCGTAGAGAATGAAGTCAGGAGTGCAAATTGTAGGAAATTTTATGCACTTTAATTCTGGTAATAGTAAACAAGTCAATAGAACGCTTACTTTTCGAGTTATAGGCAAAAAAACGAAAAAAAAAAATCGAAAAAAAGGAGAACCCCCCCCCCCCCCCTCGTCGAGCTCACCCCCCATACTAGGGGAATTTTGAGATATGATTTACTACGTATGAAGGAAGAGCTTGGTGAAGAAATTTCTTTACTATGCATTTTTTCTCCTATTTTCTCTAATTTGACTGGGCTACTTCACTCAGAGCATTCGCAAATGTAAATTCCACCAAGCAAATTTTTCCACGCTCAAATTCGTAGGATAGTTAAGTGGGGAAGATTGGATAAACCCTTAAGCTGGTCACACACGAGCGTTCCAACAAGACAAATGGCTTGGTAGCGCACCAATGGAACAATGTGTACGGCCAAACCCGATCATGATTGGAGCGACGGACGAGGCGTGATGGAATTCCACGCCAAAACTCCATCGCGCCAACTTCTCGTGTGTGGAAAAACCCGATCGAGCGGGACGGACAGATGGCGCAATGGAGCGATCGTGTATGTCGAAGCGCGCGCGTTTTTGTCTCAGTTGATGATGAGCAGTCGGCAACACTGGGTCTCGGTCTCCGCCGATTTTTACCCGAACTACATTGTCATCAAACGAAAATGAGTGCTTCAAACTGATATTGCTGTTACAAATTTAAGCTACTCATAATTCATCCCAGTGGCCAAGAATCGTAGTGTAGCCGTAAGCCTTTCATCGGGAGTACTGCCCTGTCTCATGACTGCTATTGCTTCTGAGACTGCAAGGCAGCGGAAGCTTTGTATTCACTTTCGAAATGAAAAAAAATTTCTTGCTCCAAAATCAAAATTTTCACTCGCATTTTGCGTTTCAGAGCCTCCTGAACAAATTTGGTTCCGTGTCTGTCTGTCTGTCCACATTTCCTTGTAACAGCCATAACTTCAACAACTTTGATCCGATTTTAACCAAATTTTCAGGGATTGTGCGGGTTAAGCTCTAGATGGTCCCCTATCAACTTCATCATGATCGAATCAACGGTAGCTTCTGCGCAGGCGCTAACGTGAATTCCTTGTGACGGTCATAACTCGGTCAATGTTGAACGGATTTCGGTCAGATTTTCAGAGATGATGTGGGTAAGGTCCCTTGAGGTCCCATAAGACAATCATCATAATTGCATTACTTGTTCAGGTACGCTCTGCGCATGCGTGAACGAAATATTCTTGTTACGGTCCTTGCAACAGCCGTAATTTCCACAATTTTGATGCGATTTTCTTCAAATTTTTAGGGATCGTGCGGGTATAGCTCTCCATGGTCCCCTATCAGTTCCGTCATGATCGAATCAACGGTAGCCTCTGCGCAGGCGCAAACAAAATTTTCTTGTTTCGGTCATAACTCAGGCAATTGTGAACGGATTTTGGTCAGATTTTCAGGGATGATGCGGGCAAGGTTTCTTGAGGTCCCGTATCACATTCTTCGCGATCATCAGCAGCGGTACGCTAGGCGCATGTGCGAAAGTGATGTTTTTGTTACGGTCACAGCTTAGTTAATTTTATCGGATTTTGTTCAAATTTTCAGAGATGATCCCGGTAGAGTCCTTTGAGGTGCCATACGAATCGCCAAAAAATATCCCCAAGGATGTTTTAATCATGAATTTAGATCAAAATATTAATGAAATCCTGTAAATCAATTAAAAACTCCTTCAGTTTTGATCCGATTTAGACGAAATTTTCAGGGAACATGCGGACTACATCCTGGAAGGTTCCATATTAAAATCAAAATTTTCCTTATTAATTTCATTTATTATATGTACCATTCAGCTTCCGATTTCCCACCTTATTAATTCCCCGATGCCAGAACAGGTCGTTTCTAGTTTTCTGGAATTTAATGGTGACGTACTGTGAAGGACACGAGGAAGCTCATGTGGCATTTCCTTGGCAGTGTATTTTTTTTTTTTTTTTTTCAATACTTGGCGTGACCAAATGAAGTAATTGACAGTAGGCCTCTTCGTCCATGCGTAAGTTCTCCAGTCTGATGGTTCCAATCGCAGCTCTTCAAGTAAATTCAAGTGTGTGTGCTGTCTTCTGTTTAGAAACCAATGTTTCACCCACTTTCGTCGGGGTTTTCTTTGTTTCACATACAAACATACCGCTGTTGGCAAAAGGAGAAACTCTTCTTCGTCCATACCAAAGAAAGTTCACAATATCACAAAAACACATCTACAGATGACGGTAGGAACAGCACTGGAAACAATGGAGTGGAGTGATCGTCTGTGGCTTTGCGCCACGCCACTCCATATGGAACGCTCGTGTGTGACCAGCGTTATAAATTTCTAAATGATTGGATCATTTATTAGTAGCTAATGCTCATCCGCAAATGTATATTCCTTTTAATGAACCTACAAGTAATTTCAACAGCTTTCATCCGAGTTCGATGACATTTTCAGGGAATATGCGGATTAGGCTGTAGATGGTCCCTATCAATTTCGTCTTTCTCAAATCACATCTCCATTCTGCGCATGGGCAAATATAAATTACTTCAAACATCATTTTGTGACGCCCTAGTTTTGTCCAATCCTGCTCAAATGTGGATAGTTGGGGGACGACGATTTAATCATTCCATATCAATTTCAACGTTATTGCATCTTTCGTAGCTCCTGCATATGTGCGAAAGTATAATCCCAAAAACAAGCATAATTTCTAGTTTTAATCAGATTTTGATGAAATCTTCGGATAATGTACAGGTTAGGCTGCAGATTGTTCCCCACTTATTTAATTTTTCTCAAATCATTAGGTACTCCATTCTGCGTATGTGCTAAACGTAAATTACTTTAAGCATAATTTTCACGTTTCCTAATTGATCGATTTCGACATTTTACGTTACCTACATCTTGATGTGGTATAATCCGCTATGTAGTTTTAAAAAAAATGATTATTAAATCATTTCAATGCTCTATACTCTCATGTTATTTTCAGTAGGAAGGTACCTACCTACTTAAATGTCCCCTTAAATTCCCCTCCGTAGTTGCCTACATCTACGCAGGCAAATTAATGACAACCTACGGACCTGTAAATTGAAATGGAACTCCTTCGAGATACCGACCTAGAATTGAATATCAGTGCACACTAATCAGCTGAAAGGCCTGAGCCTGATTAGTTTCTCAGTCGACTTATGAGTTCCTCTTGGACATCTACAGTACAATTACAAAGTACGCAGGGATTCTGATCAGTTTTGGAACGTTTGAGGCTAATTTCTTTCCTAACTGACTCATGGTGCGGAAATTTAGGAAAAGCTCCTTTGGGAAACCTCGAAAACAATTACGAGGTTCGGAGGCACACAGATCGGCTTAGGGGGCATCTGAGGCGAATCTATTTATTTTTCAACATGCCGTTTATTATGATTATACTTTTTGTTTTGACATTTTTTAATTTTCAATATTTACTATAAACCATAAAACTGTGGGGTCCGTGTAATGAAAAGGTGTGTGTGACCGAAAGAAGACCCAGGCAGAAAAGAACTCGAAGAAGACCTCCACCACTACCACCCCTCAAACCCCTTACCTTGCCAGGCTCCATTTCCTCCCCTGCCTATCTCCACTCTTTCCTGACTGGAGGGGGTGGTCTGAAGTATAAAAATTGCTGTAGGGGTACATATGATCATATTCTGTCCAGCTCAAGTACATACACAAAGTCAGTTTCACTTTTCGGGAGTACCCACCCTCAGTGTACAAGTGAACACCACCCTGTTCCTTTTTCACATATCTACCCTCGATCGCTACTGACCAACTCTCCCTAGACGGGGACCACAATCTACACCTTCAGGACTGAGATTGGTGAAATTGTTTAAAACTTGTGGACTACCTAGTCCGTTCGTTAAAAAGACAGTGACTGAGAATTTGAGTTTCATTTCTTTTGTGCATTTCCGTTTTCTTGGAGCCCCTGGCTCAGTACTATTACCATTAAGATCATTTTAATTTCTATTTAAGAATCCACGTTGTGATTTTCGTTCTCGCCAGATTTTCGCCTTGTTTCATTTACCATTCTGAAGTTTATTGCCTTACGTTTTCCTAGCTGATAAGAATTATTTGTCTGAGAGAGTGGGGTATATGTGCCTCTTGTTTCTATAGAGGAATAAAATATTTTCGCTCTAGTTGATTGCACAAGTTTTCTGTTTTTCTTTGAAAAAATCTACCTTGGTGGGAGGTTCTGCTAATTTTTAGCGGAGGTGGCAGCAGAAAGTAAATTGTTGTTCGTTTACCCCATAAAAAGTGTTACATGTGGACCCTTGTTTTGATAATTTACTATACCTATCTTTATTAACTGAATTAGGGGATGATGTGACATTTGATGATGTCACCTCTCTTGACAACAGATTCGCCAGTAAAATCAGACCACACGGAATCTTGCTCTGCAACAAACATGGTCTCAGAAGCCTTAAGAGGATATTTCAACCTTTCATCAAGTTATGAAAGATCCAATAGGCAGGTATGGCCAGATGCACGAGGAAGAGGGAATCCAGCTAAAGACACTTCCATATTTCACTTTGCAAGAGACTTAAGGGACAGAAGACTGAGAGACATGGTACTAAGAACAAACCCTACGTCCATGAACCAAGCGCTAGAAGATGCTGAGGGAATGGAGACTGTACTGCTGATACCAAGACCTGTTAATGTGTATATGGACAAAGTAATAGACGTTTCATTGAAGCAGGAGGACGTTAACGGCTTGCAAGCAGGTCCATATCAGTCAGTCAGGCCATCAACACAGCGTAGGGAGATAGTTTGTTGGCAGTGTGTAGAGCATGAAGTTGTCCGGATCAACTTAGGCTAGGAGGTCCGAAATCGCCTCAAGGTTGGTCAGAAGAGTCTTGACCGAACCTTGAAATACCAGGCTCAACTGCATAACATGTTGCGACACAAAAGTGGAAGATATTCCATCTTTCAGAGTCACTCCAATCCCATCACTTGCTTTGCAAGGTAGTCTTAATAGTGTTGAATACGTTGTGGTAGAAACTGGTGCAACTAGAACTATAATGAGCCTGGAATTGGTGGATAGGGTAAATTACACTAATCAGCCAGCTGGACACTAATACATCCATTCCATTCCAGGTGAGAGGATACTAATTGAGGGCCAGGCGACAGTGGTTTTGGATGTTGGAGATGAACAGGGGAGGTTTCAAAATGTTCTTGTGGCAAGAATTCAAGAGGAATCCTGCGTTCTAGGGCTTGATTTCCTGGTGGCCCATCATTGCTTGATTGATTTGGCAAAGCGTGTAGTTGTAGTTGAAGAGTGGCTATGATGGAGGAGTTTGATGATCGGCAAGGGGAGCAGTTCCAGGAGTTGATTGTAGTTGACGATGCAAATAGGTACTGGCAAAACAAGCAATCAAGACTTCCCAGTGCTCCTTTAGAAATTGTGGGAAGAGGTTGAGACTAACCTATCAGGAGAGGAGAAGGCATTAGATAAAAAACTCTTAGTAGAATTTGCTGAAGTATTTGCTAAACATATGCGGATATTAGAACAATCAAAGGCTGTGCTCATGTGATTGATACCAGGGTTAGTTTCCCAATCCTACAGCCACCAAGGAGTGCCTTGAAGAGGTAGAAGAGTTGGTATCAGACATGGAGGCCAATGCCAATGGTGCTCCGAACTAACAAGGAGCGCTAGGGGGGCAGTGACCTAAAGAAAATAATCGTTGACGTGATTTTCCCCTTGTCGGCACTTTGCATAGCTACCCTTTTCGCTCTATAATTATTTCCCCGCACCGCCAACCTCATCAATCGTTTTCAAAAATGAAAATGATATTATTAATAGATTAATAATTATAATAAAGAAATGCATACAAACAATAAAAACGGAAAAATAAACAAAAAACCGGTAGGTAGGTGGAAAGAAACCATGTTACCTGTCGTTGATTTACGACTCACTCAAATAATTATCCATACCTCTGTTGCCAACACTTTCACTTAGATAACCACTGTCCGTTTTCATATTGTTTTAGACTCACTTTATTTTGCAATTTCAACTGTTTAGCTCATAATAGTCGTCCGCACATAATTTTTACTGATAACAGTTGTAAATCGAATATTCGCACCAACCCTGTGATAGATTAGGTTGGTTGGTTTTCAATGTTCTTCACCAGCCGGGTATGCAATTATTGTTTCCTAGGGAATCCAAACCCGCAATTCATGAAACTGATTTTTGAAAAGAATAGGCAGTTCTTACTTACACTAAATTCTAGGATAATTTTCCATATAAACGTATTATATCCGGAATACTCCTCCTCCCACGGATCTGCTGAAATTGAAGAGAATTCGCCGCACCCTGCTACATCCTAGTGACGTCATAACAAAAACTCAAGTATCCAGTGGTTCCATGCCTACCACCCACTGGCTTTTGTCAGAATATCTTGCAGTTTTCTACCACCTTTTCCTAGGGTAGATGCAGAAAAGCGCGGGAAGCGGGTTTCGCTGGAAAAGAAACCAGGATTTTAGCCATATTGAAACCTGAGTTGAAACTGTTTAGCGCTCGAGGAGATCTCCCTATTTTTTACAAGTTATTTATGGTATACCACCGCCTTCCGTTTTGCAACTTATTGAACAACGTTCACGTGAAGTGGCTGAACTTTTCTTTTGCTTTGAGGAAGCCGAATTTTGTGCGTTTCGGAGTTTTTCTACGCTGGTTGGAAGTTTTCCCAGCCTACCTCTTGGCTACCGAAGTTTGGGAAAGCCCTTTTCTGCCTGTTCTGGAATTCCTGGATGAACTGGAGAGGATTCATCTCATCAGCAAGACATCACATCACGGTACCATCGTTTCAGTATATAGTTTTTTATTGGCCATAATTTAGGTAGGTAGGTAGGAGCACCATCAGTTCAACACGTGTAACTTTATACTTAATACACGTATCTTTACAAGTGAACCAACATCATATCTTTCTTTTTATTTCAACGCCTCACACTCTCATATCTTTATCTTTCAGCGTTAGCTGTGGTCCTTCGGAGCAAACTTATCTTTATTAAGAAATTACGGTAATTGGCTAGCATTTTTGCGACGCCCCTCTGTACATTTCAGTAGGAAGGAACCTGCAGCACATGAATAACTACACTGTAATCCAGAGACGTCCTTACGAAATTAGAGACCTCAGATCAGTAACTGATGTAACCAGCAACCCCGTGCATTATAAAGCCTAGGAACTTTCTCGGTACCAGCTCTTTTCTATTCAAGACAAGACTGTTGGGTGATACATAATGTACCACTAGGGTCGAACTTGTACTACATAGAACGACCTCTCATAGGCTAGTGTTACGCTCCAGGAAAATAACTCTCACAGTCGAAGAGGTTTGGTCACCCTAGCCTCTTAGCTCTGATCATTAAAGCGTTGCAACTCCGGGAAATTAATAATAATTTCTACGAGAAATTATTTTCCCGGAGTTGCAACGCTCTAAGGACCAGAGCTAAGAGGCCAGGGTTATCAAACCTCTTCGACTGTGAGAGTTATTTTCCTGGAGCGTAACATTTCCCCGGAGTCAAATACCAGCCGTCTCAGCAGATGCTCGCTGGAACAAGTCAGCAGTCGAGCGAGGTCATTGTCACGGTGTGTTTTGACTCAAGTGAGTGAGGAAACGAAAGTCATAACAACAGGAAATTTGATGTTTACAGTCTTGGCTCGAGAGGGATTTAATTAATCATTGTTTCGTATGATTTTCGGGTCCTATTTCAGCTGCGCCACTGTAACGGGCTAAAAATAATTGATACCTCGACAGGAGTTCGAACTCGCGTCGTCACAACTACGATAAATTACTATTATTTTCCCGGAGTTGCAACGCTTTAATGATCAGAGCTAAGAGGCCAGGGTTACCAAACCTCTTCGACTGTGAGAGTTATTTTCCTGGAGTGTGAAATGACCAAGTGAAACTGCAGGCGGCTGGCTCAGCAGATGCTCGCTGGAACAAGTCAGCAGTCGAGCGAGGTCATTGTCACGGTGTGTTTTGACTCAAGTGAATGAGGAAATGAAAGGCATAACAACAGGCAACTCCGGGAAAATAATTTATCGTAGTTGTGACGACGCCAGTTCGAACTCCTGTCGAGGTATCAAATATTTTTGGGCCGTTACACTAGGATAACCAGCCCTATTATTAGGCGAAAGGGTCTCCATCAGAGGTATGAGAAGGGCAAGCTAAGCTGTAAGCCTCTTGTATTAATTTTGAAATGAACACTCAACTACGATCTACAATACTGTTTCATTCACCTAAGTAACCAAATCTATTAAAAGTTGAAGAAGAACGTTAGATCACATATTCTTAGTTCTAACACGTTATCAGGCAATTTATTATTTTAATTAGGTATCAGTTCATCACGATGGTTATGTTCACCGTGTTTGGGTTTAGTAATCTAAGTAAGATGGTTTTCCCAAGGGATGAAACTTTAAGAAAACAGTGGATTTTTGCTATACACCAGGAAAATAATTTTGCGATTAAAAATTCAACAAAAGTGTAGCTGCTCCCTACCGCAAGCTTCTCATGTTCGGAGCCCCATTGACGCATCTAACAGTCCCTGGGCTTGTCCCATTGTTTTAGTCCAGAAGAAAGATGGAAGTACGCCATTTGTGAATATTGAGGAAAGAAATCAGAGAAGGGAGGGTCAAGCTTCAAGGTCCCCTCTCCATGATGTCTTGGTTGATAATGCATCATTTAGGGCAGAATTCATGGACGGGAATTGAGTCAGTGTCTAAGTGTATCAATAAGAGTATTCATGCACTCAGTGCGATTCATGGACGTGATTAGAGGGTGATCCAGAACCTTTTTTGAAACCAGCGTTAAAATTACTAATATAATTTATCTTTTGATTCTCGAAAATACCATACTGCCAGCTGAAACAAGAACTATTCTGACAAATAAATATTTCTAAAAACCGATGAAATTTAAAGTTTTACTTGTTTAACAAATAGGTACTGAAAATTGTCAAATCTCACAAAAACTGCCTCATGTAAGCTTTTTAACAGTTTGGTCAGCATTGCGATTTCTTTTCAATTTGGTAGATATATACCTATATATTAGGTTGTATTTGAAAGAAAAAAAAAAAAGAAAAAAAAAGAAAAAAAAAAACGAGGTATGACAAGGGGGTGAAAGAAATGTTATCATGCTCGTATAGCTTGACGAATACAGTCGACACAATGTCCCACTAGGGAAGATGCGTGGTTAAGAAACCATAAAGCTGGTCATTTTCCGCTTCTTAAAAAAACCGAACATTTAGCTTCCAGAGCAATTTCTGCCCGGACACCTCGATGAAAAGCCGGACTTTTTTCCCACTCCCATTCCCCCAAATCAGCTGCGCCTGAAATGTGCACTACTGTTTTGAAATTCGAGCATTCTGAGTGCATAGAAATAGTTAACTACTAATTTTATGGCAGTAAAACTCGTTCAAAATAATATTCTGCGATTAAAAGAAGATTCGGAAATTTTAGCTCATTTCGGGAATTTTTATGGATGTTTCCGCAAATATTAATGAAATTTGAGCACAATTTTCCGCATAATTTTGTACATAAATTTTATGTTTTAGTTTGTTGTTGATCAACTATCTTTGGCTAAAATCCTGCTAAATATAAATTTGACAATTTTTAGCAGTTTATAACCATTTTTAGTGATTTTTTTTAGTACATTTTTTTTTAATTTGACCCATTTGGTGTGCTCAAAATGTGTTGGCCAGCGAACTCATCTTTACGTTTGGAAAGCTTGATTTTTTGGCGCAAGGACGGAATTTTTATCCCAATCCTAAGGAGAGTTATCGTTATGAAGCTGGCTACCGCTCCAAAAACCGATTGTGAATGGGGAAACCCGAATGGAGCGGCGTGGCGCGGTCGAATATTCAACCAGCCATAAATCCTCCGAGCCACGCCATTTTGAGCGGGCCCGTGAATGGGGAAATCCGGCGCAGATCAAACAATTCAGTTATGGATCACTTTATTCAAAATATTCCTCCTGTACCTCCCTTTGGTATTTAAAGACTTGAGGTCAACCCATTTGAGTTTACCCTCACACAAAACAACCTTACACAACGGATAAAAACTGCCGCAAATATAAATGGAGAAATACGACCTCAGATTAGGGAACTATTCTAATGAAAACAAACAGATTGCTAATAATTTCTTCCATTTCTTCTTCCACTGTTTCAATGTGCACGGATGCTAAATTTATCCATGGAAATACTTCTATAAACATCTGAACTCTTTGTTGAAGCTAGGCAAATACTTTTTCGAACCCGTTGTTCGCTAGGGATTACTGGGCTAGTCATCACAAATGGACCAAAGCTGTTGTCTCTGAAGTCATTATAGTTCACAGACCTACCGAGTGAACACTGAAGGTGGTACGACCTGGATACGCCATCTGGACCAATTGTGGTCCAGAACTCCACAGACATATGTGTCAGAAGATCATGAAAAGCTGACACATACAGAAGACACGCAGGGATTCACTAGACACCAAACTCCAGAAAGACCTACCGCCAGGAAATCATGGGAAAATAATGAAACCATATGGAAAACTGATCAATTAATTAATTACCAAAGCATGAAGAACCAAATCCTTTTGAAGGATTTTCTCCAATATCCTACAAATCACCACCAGCCCCTCGTGAATCACTTCCCTTCCATGGATTTTCACCAAATCCTGAACCTCCTGTGCATCCGGGATATCGACCTAACGTCGTACACCATTAAAGGAGTCGTCTTGTAGTGCTGCTCGACCCCTTCGTGTGAAAAATAACCCTCCCAAACGGTACAGCCCCAGTTGAACTTTCCACAGTGATGTGACTTTTAGAAACCAAAAATAAAAGTTATTGTAAGAAAAAAGCAATTAATTTATTCATTTATTTTCTAAATTACTTAGCTCCACTCAATGGGGAGGATGTTGTGACTCCATGATAGTTCCATGTATAACTGCATGTTAAGTAACAGTAATTTACCTTCCTACTTAGAGAACACGTTGATGTTCCATTAAAACAGTATTAACCACATTGTGCAGAGATAGTATAAAGTGGAGATAAGTGATACATCGATCTTTCGAAAATTATTTAATAACTGTAAATTTAATATTGAGAAGTCATTTAAAGTGTTAATAGTTATAGATCATCTTGGTAATTAATACAACACAGAGAAAAAGTCAAGGATAAATCGGTGAGTAATCTAATGTTGGATTTTCCATAACTAGATAGCGAACAGGTTAAAACATAAAGCAACTTCCTTTGTTCTTTGTTCTCAACACGTGCTCATTAACCAACCTATAAAGATCACATTTTCTTTTCTTTTCTGTTTCACATCTTCTCTCATTTCTTTCAGTTGCTTAAATGGAAAAAAATAAACCACCTGATCCTAGTGGTAGATGGGGAGAAGAACTTTCACAAAGGCTGAGCCATATGGCCTGGAGTTCTAAACCCCAACACACCGGAACCTCAGAAAGAAAAAATATTAAAACAGACAATGCCGAGGCGGGATCCCGCGACGGCAACCCTGCTAATAAACACTTATTCACAAGAAAACGGGGATTAGCTGCAACAATTAATAAAAAGGTGAAACAGATGTCCGCAAAGATAGAGGCAATGCAAAAACAGGGAAAGGAGGCACCCGTCTCCTATAAAGAAAAACTATTGCAAATTAAACAAGAATTAATGAAAGTTAGGGAAGAACTTTTGACTAAGGAAAAAAAGACGATAATAAACGTAAAAGAGACGAAAGCACACAACCGACAACAAAAGAAGAAAAGGTAGAAGCAACAAAAAATGCCATCGTAATAGCTGAAAAAGCTCTGGATCGAATGGTAGGCAAGAAACGAAAACTTAGTAATGAACGACAAGTGGGTCTGAAGAAAAAATACAATTGGACCGAAGAAAATATTACAGAAATGAGGAAAATCATAATTAAAGAACTTTTAAACAATATTGGTAGAAGACCGGGAGCGGATCGCTCCATAAAAATGGGCTTTCTGAACTCGGGAGTACATGAAGATAAAAAATATTATTTATTCACCTGCTTAAATGAGGCAGCCATGCTGTCCCTCACTAATATTTTACAAAAAGTGGCTGAGTGGTAAGTGAAGAGGAGTTTCCAACTAGAGAGATTTTGTGTGGAAGATCTCATGGTCTAGTCACCGAAAGAGAAGACTTCCTAGATGTAATAGAGATGAACAACAGAAGACACGAGGAACTTAACTTCGACGATTGGAAACTTATGAAATTTGAAAAAGAAGGTCTAATAACATACTTTGAGATTTCAGTATCAAAGCAGGATGCTAAGGGTGGAATTCATAGACAAAGCCTGAGTGTGTGTGTTCACTCGCACTCACCTAAATGGAGGGTCACCCTCAACTCACCAGTTCGAATTCATAGTTGAGTGGGGTGGTTCACTCAACAGTTAGGGGCACACTCAGATTACAGGAGCTCAACAGTGCACTCAGGGGACACTCAACGTTTTTCAACATAAGTTGGCAGCCCTGACAGTATGTTGTAGGGGAAGTTACCCTGGTTTGAGGGAAAAAAGGACGGGGAAATTCCCTCTCACATTCCACACTGATCAATAACAGTTCTCAAAGGTTACACTTTTCATTGTGCTTTTGCTTGTTATGCTATTATCCTTGTTCCTTGGCGAGACAGGACATAGGCCTTATCAGACAAAAACCAAAGTTATTGGTCCTCCCGCCTGGATCGGGGCAGCCATAAGTTGAAGTGAATCCTTGTTGCTTGTCTGTTGAAGTGCTGATAATTTGTGTTTATTATCTATTGATTTGCAGTATTGAATTGTATAATTATGCATAGAGTTGTGACGAAAAAGAAGTGAGAAAATGAGAAAACAATGATTCGCCAGTTAGTTTTGAAGAACAGATATATGTAGTTGAAAATAAGAAGAGTTATATGGTATAATGATACTGTTGGACAAAAAGAAGACGTGAGGTTTTGGAAGAGCTTCAAGCAATCACAGCTTGGAATTCTCATTGATTGTACATCCTGATGAATGGGAGGTAGGTACCTACCGACAACTCATTCCACAAACCAAGATGAATCTGAAAACCATGCACTACAAACTTGGTATGTAGAGATCGCATAAAATCAAAGAGCGACCAGCACTTTCAGCTGTGGTACCTAGTTATAAATCCTTTCCATTTATTTTAGGCTCCTCGTAGTTGTTCATGACTGTATCTTTCCCGAATCGGAATAGTTTGCGAAATATTTCGTTGTTGATTGTGTAACATTCGAATGGGATCTGTCACATCAAACATGTACCTAACTACCGTTTAGGAACAGCCTAACTACTCTTATGTGTGCGTACTCTTATGAAGTTTTTGAATAAACTCCGAACTAAATAAACGATGTATGTTCTACTATATTACCTATTCCTATACCTACGTGAAAATAATAATAAAAGTTATCAGTTGACGCACTTAAGTGACCTCCTGCCGTCACTCAGGATTTTACACCATTGAGCTGAGGGTGATACTCACCTCAACGCCATTTTTTGTTTATGAATCCCGTTGAGTGTGCACTTGGGTTGCACACTCAGTGCACCCTCAGGGTCGCCCTCAAATCACGTCTATGAATCGCACAGAGTGCATGAATTCCCTTATCGATACACTTAGGGGCCCACTCAGACTCAATTCCTGTCTATGAATTCCGCCCTAAGAATGTTGAAGAAATAGGTTTCTTAACAATCGAATTTTGCCTAGAGAGGGTGTGGATCAGAGGTAAAAGATTCGGGGAACGCATCGATTGAGATCTAGATAAGGGATTTCCCACACTAGACCAATCGTCCATAAAAGAGTCCAAAAGAGGGGAGGGGGTAAAAGCGAGAATTACGATGGTTCAGCTGTGTAAAAATCTAGAAAAAGTTATTGCTGTGTAGAAAAAAAAAATACTTTTACCATCCAAAAAATGCGCAGGTTCCATTTTTCGTGGTTCCGATGACGTTGGGTGGTGAGGGTTATGGAATAGAATTGGTGTTCAAGATACTTGAATATTCTAATGTAGTTCACCACTAAATGGGGTCTTGTGCCTTTTTTCATTACTGGAAGTTTAAAAAAAATACTGTTGAACAATCGCGAAATCCATTCATCATGGTTCCAATGACGTTGCGTGGTAAGGGTTATGATAAAGAACAGCTGTTCAAAAACACTTGAAAATACTCATGTAATTTAGCGCTAATAGGGGCTCTGGTAGATATCTTTTTTTCATAGTTAGAAATTTGAAACCAATGTAGGACCTTCGAAAAACTTCTCTGTAGGTGTGGTTTAAATTTCAAATCATTCAAAGGTCAGAAAGAATGGGGAAAATATGTTTAGAAACCTGAAAATAAATAATTCAGCGCTAAATTGCCTATAAACCTGCGTCTATTAGCGCTGGACTGGACGCGGCTTAAGAATAGCCAATAACACAATTTTAATTCGACTGAATCGATTTGTGGATCAGTGCGGTGGTCTGGCAGTCCGCGCCCTTTGCTTTACTTTAGCGAATTTTGTTTAAAATCCGAAAATGTCGAACTTAATTTAAGGGCACCCGGTAGGCAAAAAAACATTTTTCTAGGTAAATTTTTATTATTGTCTTAAAAAAACTAGACAATCCACTGAACAAGACGGTATAACCAAATGTATTAAATTATAATCTAAAGCGTATGAAATAAATTAGTAAATTCAGCGACTAGTGCATTCCGGCTGAAGAAGGGTAGGAAGCGGCTATTTGAAGGCTGAGGGTCAGGTTCCGACAGTAAATGTTCAACCCATCTCTTAGGAGGATTTCTCTTCTGCTTACGAAAAACTCGTTGAGATCTGCCCATTCTGACGAGAGCTTATCCCAAAAGTTGCGAAACGAGCAAGAAAAGAAGTAAAGAATCGCAAGCACACACGTAGCGAAGAACAACACCGATGTAAACAAAGACTTGACTTTTCTCAATTTTTGTTGTTGAGCACATGAGGATGTTGTCAGAACATCCATCTTTCCATCTTCCTCCTCTTCTGTTGTTTGTTTTTAAATTCTGTGCTAGTGAATCATGCGGGCAATGCGAAAAGATGCGTGGAGGTGAAGTTTTCAAAAATCTGCTCTCCTGAACAATTGCATTTTTTCAACTTCATGTACTTTTTTCTCGGGAACGGTTCATCGTAGCAACATGATCCAAATTTTGTCGTATAGATTAAAAAAAAAAAAAAAAAAAAAGCTTCAGACAAGTCAGATAGATTCATGAAATCTGACTTGGCTTGGTAAGTATGAATTTCTGAATGACAAAAAATCGGGGTCAAAAAGGACTATTTTTGGATGGCATGTACAAAATATTTTTAATGATCCTATAAGAAAACTATCCGACTTATTTGAAGAACACAACCAGTAGTACATGCAGTAAAAAATTGAACGATACTTTCCCCTAAGCTCTTCATTACTTTCCCCTAAGCTCTTCATTCTGTTCTTGGCGGACCTCAAGGCCAATTTGAGGGGCTGGGGCTGTCATGGTATCCCTTTCGCGGGTAGGGAATTGATGGTGCTGCTGTTTGCCGATGATGTTGCCATTTTGGCGGATTCGCTCCCCGATGCTCAGAGGAAGGTCACTGCTTTGACGGAGTATTGCAAGGAGAAGCAACTGAAAATCAACCCCAAGAAATCCAACATCTTGATTTTTGATAAGGGAGGTCGGGTCGCAACAGGTAGAAAAATCATGTGCAGTGACGAGGAGATCAAGCGGGTTCCGTCCTTCCAGTATCTTGGAGTAACTTTTAGCCGATCTGGTAAGTTCAACCAAAATAAGGAAAAGTTGATCAAGAAGGCAAGAGTGGCTATTGGAAGTACACGAGATATTCTTTTCCATGGAAAAGTGGACTCATGGGACGCAAAGTTCAAACTTTTTGATTCTCTTGTGGCATCGGTGCTTCTGTGCGCAGCAGAGGTTTGGGGAATTTGGTATATGGAAGACATCGAGGTCGTACAGATGTTATTTCTCAAAAGCACACTCTGTCTGCCACATGGAGTTCCTGACACTTCCAGCGTCTTGAGGCAGATCGACTTCCATTGAAAGTCTATGTACTTGAGCGTGCTCTGGGCTTCCAATCAAGAATCCTCAAAATGAGCGAAGAGAGATGGCCGAAGTTATGCCTTCAGGAGCTCATATCATACCACAAAAATCCTAGGAACTCGATTGACTTCAACTGGGTGACTAGGCTCGATAGCATATTTCAGTCTGTTGGAGTGAAAATGGATTGGGACGAGCTTAATTTTGACGCATTCCAAATCGATCGCAAGAACATAATTGATGGCTACAAGAACCTATGTAGGAGCCTCGACATCCAACGGACATGGAACTCCGAGTACAACCCATCATTCCGTGCCATCCTGGACTATGATGGACGACAGGGATACCTGGGGAAGGCGGGGAATATCCATCGAGAGCGGCTGATAGCACAACTGAGACTGGCGACAAGAAATGTGGGCATGGGCAAGCTGAAATTCTACCACAGATGCAACAAGTACGAATTGGAAATAGCGAAACTTGTTCCCTCTGCAGCCTCGAGGTCCCCAAGACGTTGACCCACTTCCTGTTTGTATGTCCTCTTTACAGCTCATACAGAACATACTACCAAGGTGGCTATGTAAATATAACCAGCACATGGAGGGAGTTGAATCGGTTTATCGTTCTCTCCTCGATACGGGACATGACAGGAGGAAGATGAACGATTTATACCAATTTGTGCTGAGATCTCTCATGCTAAGAGCCTTTGCCCATAACGAAGTGTAACTGCCCCCCCCCCCCCCCCCCTCACAATATATTCTTCCTGCAGAAGACATCCACTATTCCAGAGTGGCACCCAATGAAGTGCACAGTGCACTGAAGTGTAATGCTCACGTTTAGGTTAATCCCTATTCTATTTTTTCCTTGCCTTCACCTCCTGGTATTATTAGTGAAACAATTTGTGTAATTAGGAAGAGAAAATTTTGATTTGTTTATGATTTTTGATGTAAGAGATCTTTTATTTATCTAAATTCGATCCAAGTATGAGCAGTTTTATCCCATTGTTTGAACACGCCGAACTCTTGTAACAATCATGTAAATGATTTCTACAAATAAAGTTATTTTGATTGATTGATTCAAAAAAATGAACGAAATTGAACGAACAACAACCTGGAAAAAGATACATGAAAATTGCAAAATCGCCTATCTTGAATGGGGGTTACCGGGTGCCCTTAAGTGAGTGATAAATGGTTCGAATTGTCATTAAAATTTCAGCATATTGTCTTGTTTGACGATTCAAGCCGCCAGATCACTCACCTCTTTGCGTTTTCAAAAGTGATTACTTTGAAATGATAACTACATATTCAGTGTGGTGCTTGGAAGGACCTATATATTTTTTTAACTTCTACCTATGAAAACAAGGCACCAAACCCCCAATTAGCGCTAAATTGCATGATTATATAAAGTTTTTTGAACAGCAACACTTTTCCATAACCTTCACCACCCAACGTCATCAGAAACCTGATAAATGGAGTTCGCGTATTTTTTATGTGATAAAAACAATGTTCCCAGATTTTTACACAGCTGTGCTAGCGTATTTCTCGCATTTACCCCCTCCCCTACCACCCGACGTCCTCGGAACCATGAAAAATGGAGGCAGCGCATTTTTTAGCAGATAAAAATGATTTTTATGCATTTTTACACAGCTGTATTAGCGTTATTCTCGCATTTATCCCCTCCCCTACCACCCAACGTCCTTGAAATCAGGACAAATGGAGTCAGCGCATTTTACAGCTGTTAAAAACAATTTTTCCGGATTTTTACACAGCTGTACTGGCGTTATTCACGCATTATCCCCTCCCCTACCACCCGACGTCCTCGGAACCATGAAAAATGGAGTCAGCGCATTTTTTTTGCAGATGATAACAATTTTTCCGGAATTCTACACAGCTGTACTAATCTAATCCTCACATTTTCCCCCTCCCCTACCACCCGACATTTTCGGAACCATAAAAAATGGAGTCAGCGCATTTTTTTAGCAGATAAAAACCATTTTTTTGGATTTTTACACAGCTGTACTAGCGTTATTCTCGCGTTTACCCCCTCCCTTACCGCCCGACGTCCTTGGAACCATGAAAAATGGAGTCAGCGCATTTTCTAGCTGTTAAAAACAAATTTTCCGGATTTTTACACAGTTGTACTGGAGTTATTCACGCATTATCCCCTCCCCTACCACCCAACGTCCTCGGAACCATGAAAATTGGAGTCACCGCATGTTTTGCAGATAATAACAATTATATATATATATATATATATATATATATATATTAATTGCTATGCAATTCTTAGGCCGACCCCCAACAAATTTTTTTGTAATGTCCGTAACGAAATTTGTCTCGTGAGACGAAGGATGTGAGTTCAAATCCTGTCGACTGGTCAAATTTTTTTTGGTCGTACAACTCCCGAAATTCGCATAGCAAATTATCCTCGTTTTCTACGCAGTACAAAAGAGAAAAGATCCGGGGGTCCAGGGGGGCGAAGCCCGAATGTTTTTATATACATACACAAAAGCGTTAAAATCCAGGAATCATTTCAGAATGCCTCAAAACAGATTTCGATGAAGAAAATTTTTGAAAATTTTTATTTTAAAATTTTTGGAGCCATTGCAATAGCTTTATTTTCTAAGAAAATTCCCCAAAAGCGCAAACTTCAGGAATCGTTTCAGAATGCCTAAAAACGGATTAATATGAAGAAATTTTTCAAAAATTTTCATTTTAAAATTTTTTGAGACATTGCAATAGCTTCATTTTCTACGAAAATTCGCTAAAAGAAAATTTAAATTAATTCCAAAATATAAGAATGAATCTTAAGTAAAAAAAAAAGTGTGTATTTAAATGTTAGATGAGAGTGTATATACCACTGTACATAGTATATACAACTCTGTCCCTTTGCAAGTGCGAGAGATAACGAAAGAATGTGGTTATCTCTCGGCGTGGTAATCTCCCGGGTTGGCAGGTCCGGGGATGGGCTTAACAAGAAGAGCTGGAGGTTTGAATGACTCCTTCAAACAAACACCTAGTGCACTTGGGTGTTTCACTCTTGTAAAAATTGAAGAAAACTGAAGTGTAATAGGCCCTTCAAAAAGGGGACGTGGTGTGCTTGGGTGTGTGCCACTCACGTAAAATACTGTAACTTCTGTGCAATCTTCACTAAAACAGTGGTCCGAATGGGTGCACTAGGTATGTGCAAAAATAATTACTATGGTATTTGCACTTGGCTGTGGGCAAAATATGCACTGGGTATGCGCGAGCACTGGGTGTGTGCATAAATATAGGAGGCTGGACCGCAACCAAGTGTGGCATTCGTGGATGCTATAACAACTGTTAATATCCAAGGATTTCGTGGATACTGTACTACCTAATATCTATGAAGGCATACTAGTAGCGTTTCTAGCAGGAATTACGTCAAACAATCTCGTATCATTGCGCCAATGGTTCAACATTCAAATTTACTGTTTCATGAGAGATTATTAGTCATGGAATAATTATTCACAAGTATTTAGGCTAATGTTTGCTCAGTTTTACTCTACTATTACAATAATGATGCGTTAATAGTTTGATACCTATCAGATAGATCTACAGTAATAAATTCTCAAGTACTTCTGAAAATAGGAACCTAACTAGAAAAGTCATCTACAAGAAACTGTCCAAAATGGTGACTTGTTGGGTTGAGAAACTCTTCGAAAACTATCTACGGGAAACCCATCATAAATGGTGTCTGATTAATTTAACTCAGGAGAATAATTTGTACTTTTATTTGATCAGTTTCCTTCTATGCTGAGAAACTCCTAAAAAGACCAAGGTGAGAAACTCCTCTACAGTAGTTTTTCAACATTTTCTATGAGTTTCTGGACCTGGAAACTCAACTGCAATTTATTCTTGTGGTTTTCTGTTTGATCCGAGCGAATCCCATCAACTCATATTTCATTGACCAGATGCCGTCTGGCAGAGTGGAGCAGTTTCCAAACACATCAGAAAACTCGTTGAAGAGTTCAAAAACCCCATTTTTGTACAGTTTCCGTTACATGACTTTCCAACGACCATGCAAATTGAGCACATACATGGAATTTTCCGTTTCTTTTTCACCATGCTATTTGAATAGAATCACCACCATTTTTCAATTTTCATCGCCTGTTTGTTCGATTTTCATCACCACCTAGGTCATCTGAAAATATTTATATGGAGGTGTTGGGACAGTTTACAATCAGATTCATGTCAGGAGGTGATAGGAATCAGAGGTGTTGGTAAGTAACCAAATTCCGTACCCCCAGGGGCAAGGAGCCTCCTTTGAGATTCTGGTCGAGGGCCCAAGGAAGAAATAGTCTAGCCCTGTTGTCGATGTTATTCTATCAAGGAGTAAACAAAACAACCTACAAGGAGTAAACCTGTAAATCTACTCCAACAAGGATTAAACCTGTATGTGATTGTCAGAGTTTTACCAGGTAACTGTAGTACACCTACTCCAACAAGAAACCTGTATGTGATTGTAAGATTTTTTCAGAGTACCAAGGTGACTAACTTGATAATCACTACTATCACAGGCATAGGGCTTCTCACCAGCCAAAGATACGACAACTTTTGCAATATTATGCAAATACAATGGGTAATTTCAGGAATTTGGTGTGCCAGTGACATCAGTTATTGGATTACTATTAGTGCTATTCTATCAAGGAAAAGAAATAACAAACCTGTATGAGATCTTAAGTGTGCTTTCAGAGTACCAAGTCGACTAGCTCGGTAGTCACAGGTATGACAGGCATAGGGCTTCTCACCTGTCAGAGGAACGAGAAATTAAGCAATATTATACAAACATAATGGGTGATTTCCTGAATTTGTTGTAGGTTCCAGTGAGATTAGTTTTAGACGTAATGTTAGTGTTACTCTATGAGTATCAAGGAGTAAACAAAACTAACCTGTATGTGATCGTAAGTGTTGTTTCAGAGTACCAAGATGACTGGCTCGGTAGTCACAGCTATCACAGGCATAGGGCTTCTCACCTGTCAAAGAAATGAAAATTTATGCAATATTATGCAAACACAATGAGTAATTACTGGAATCTGTTGTACCAGTTACATCAATTATTGAAGTAATATTATAGTTATTCTATTATAGAATGAACAAAACAAACCTGTATGTGATCGTAAGTGTTGTTTCAGAGTACCAAGATGACTGGCTCGGTAGTCACAGCTATCACAGGCATAGGGCTTCTCACCTGTCAAAGAAGTGAAATTTTTTGCAATATTATGCAAACACAAAGAGTAATTACTTGAATTAGTTGTACCAGTTACATCAGCTATTGAAGTAATGTCAGTGTTATTCTATCAAAGAATAAACAAAACTAACCTGTATGTGATAGTAAGTGTCTTTTCAGATGTTCAAGCTGACTAGCTCGGTAGTCACAGCTATCACAGGAATAGGGCTTCTCACCTGTCAAAGAAACGAAAATTTTTGCAATATTAGGCGAGTAATAGGTAATTACTAGAATTTGGGGTACCAGTTACATCAGTTATTGAAGTAATGTTAGTGTAGTTCCATTATGGAGAGAACAAAACCAACCTGTATGTGATCGTAAGTGTCGTTTCAGAGTACCAAGCTGACTGGCTCGGTAGTCACAGCTATCACAGGCATAGGGCTTCTCACCTGTCAAAGAAACGAAAATTTTTGCAATATTAGGCGAATAACAGGTAATTACTGGAATTTGGGGTACCAGTTACTTCAGTTATTGAAGTAATGTTAGTATTATTCTATCAAGGAGTAAACAAAACCAACCTGTATGTGATCTCAGGTGTTCTTTCAGAGTACCAAGGTGACTGGCTCGGTAGTCACAGCTATCACAGGCATAGGGCTTCTCACCTGTCAAAGAAGTGAAAATGTTTGCAATATTAGGCAAACAATAGGTAATTTCTGGAATTTGGTGTACCAGTTACATCAATTATTGAAGTAATATTATAGTTATTCTATTATAGAATGAACAAAACAAACCTGTATGTGATCGTAAGTGTCGTTTCAGATTACCAAGCTGACTGGCTCGGTAGTCACAGCTGTCACAGGCATAGGGCTTCTCACCTGTCAAAGAAACGAAAATTTTAGCAATATTAGGCAAATAATGGGTAATTTCTGGAGTTTTGGGTACCAGTTACATCAATTATTGAAGTAATGTCAGTGTTATTCTATCAAGGAGTAAACAAAACAAACCTGTATGTGATCTCAGGTGTTCTTTCAGAGTACCAAGCTGACCGGCTCGGTAGTCACAGCTATCACAGGCATAGGGCTTCTCACCTGTCAAAGAAGTGAAAATGTTTGCAATATTATGCAAACACAATGAGTAATTACTGGAATCTGTTGTACCAGTTACATCAGCTATTGAAGTAATGTCAGTGTTATTCTATCAAAGAATAAACAAAACTAACCTGTATGTGATAGTAAGTGTCTTTTCAGATGTTCAAGCTGACTAGCTCGGTAGTCACAGCTATCACAGGAATAGGGCTTCTCACCTGTCAAAGAAACGAAAATTTTTGCAATATTAGGCGAGTAATAGGTAATTACTAGAATTTGGGGTACCAGTTACATCAGTTATTGAAGTAATGTTAGTGTAGTTCCATTATGGAGAGAACAAAACCAACCTGTATGTGATCGTAAGTGTCGTTTCAGAGTACCAAGCTGACTGGCTCGGTAGTCACAGCTATCACAGGCATAGGGCTTCTCACCTGTCAAAGAAATGAAAAATTTTGCAATATCAAGCAAACACAATAGGTAATTACTGGTATTTGGTGTACCAGTGAAATCAATTATTGAAGTAATGTTAGTATTAGTCTATCAAGGAGTAAACAAAACAACCTACAAGGAGTGAACTGTTAAGTCTACACCAACAAGGAGTAAACCTGTATACGATTGTAAGAGTTTTTTCAGAGTACCAAGCTGACTTGCTTGATAGTCACAGCTATCACAGGCATCGAGTTTCTCACCAGCCAAAGAAACGAAATTTTTTGCAATATTAAGCAAACACAATAGGTAATTACTGGTATTTGGTGTACCAGTGAAATCAATTATTGAAGTAATGTTAGTATTAGTCTATCAAGGAGTAAACAAGACAAACCTGTATGTGATCGTAAGTGTCGTTTCAGATTACCAAGCTGACTGGCTCGGTAGTCACAGCTGTCACAGGCATAGGGCTTCTCACCTGTCAAAGAAACGAAAATTTTAGCAATATTAGGCAAATAATGGGTAATTTCTGGAGTTTTGGGTACCAGTTACATCAATTATTGAAGTAATGTCATTGTTATTCTATGAAAGAATAAACGAACCAACCTGTATGTGATAGTACGTGTTTTTTCATATTACCAAGTTGACTAGCTCGGTAGTCACAGCTATCACAGGCATAGGGCTTCTCACCTGTCAAAGAAACGAAAATTTTTGCAATATTAGGCGAATAATAGGTAATTACTGGAATTTGGGGTACCAGTTACTTCAGTTATTGAAGTAATGTTAGTATTATTCTATCAAGGAGTAAACAAAACCAACCTGTATGTGATAGTAAGTGTTTTTTCAGAGTACTAAGATGACTAGCTCGGTAGTCACAGCTATCACAGGCATAGGTCTTCTCAGCTGTCGAAGAACGAAAAATGTTTCAATATTATGCAAACACAATAGGTAATTTCTGGAATTTGGTGTACGAGTTACATCACTTATTGAAGTAATGTAAGTATTTTTCTATCGAGGAGTAAACACAACAAATCAGTATGTGATAGTAAGTGTGGATTCAGACTGCCAAGATGACTGGCTCGGTAGTCACAGCTATCACAGGCATAGGGATTCTCACCTGTCAGTGAAACGAAAATTTTTGCAAACACAATGGGTAATTTGACATCAGTTATTGAAGTAATGTTAATATTTTTCTATCAAGGAGTGAACAAAACAAACAGAGGTTGTGAGGTACTATCACATAGAGATGTGATAGTAAGTAGATTGTAAGATAATCAGTATAGGGCCAGTCTTTATAATTTCTGCAACCATTCATGTTACATTCACGCTTAACCAGCAGTGGCATCATAAGTGTCTAAGTGTACAGGTTTTCGTCAGGCTCTGTTGACAAACCACAACTGCCCAGAGCTGCGAATGAATAATTTACAACAGTAACTTGAAAGTTACTGAATGGGAAAAGCACCAGCCTAACGACCTACCCTCTCCATCCCTATTGGCGTGTTTGTATGAGGTGAGTTTGTAGGAGTGCCTTGAATTCATATGCATTCACCAAGCTGTGGGAGGCGTCAGTCTTGTCTTCATATGAAGTCATTAGGGTTGAATGGTCTTACATATTGAGTGTCAGTCGAATTTTTGTATTTCTTACTACAACATAGAATATTTTTGAACTGAAGTTATTATGACTGGCTTGGTAAAGGGGAAATATTTTCAGGACGTCCCTCTGAAGCTACGTCTTATGGGCAAGGCTTCCACTAGACAATATATGTCGACACCTCCCAGGCTATAATTCTCCGATTTTTGTGATTACTATTTGGTTCGATTCCAATCCATTGTTAAGTGGACCTTATTGAGAGCAAACCGAATGGACCCGATGTTGGCCTGTAAAGTTCCTTCGCCTTCGGTTCCCCCTAAAATATTTACGCTCACTGCACATTTATCCACTTGCGCCGTGGGGAAGTTTAGCCCTGTAGTTTCGGGGGCGGTCATTGTGATTTTGGATTTGTTAGACTTTGGGAAAAGATGATTAGGGACGTCTAGAGATGGACATGGAGGGGGGGGGGGGGGTTCGGGCTGCAGGCCCTAACCTCCATCAACCATCATTGTCAGTGAGGGGGGGGGGGGGGGGTTGTTCTGTTACTTTTGGAACTATAATCAACATTGGGCTAGTTTTCCACTGTACTAATTTTCCACCAACAGGCAAAACGCGGGCGAAACAACAGTGCATAGTGTAACAGCCTAAAAATATTTGATACCTTGACAGGAGATCAAACTTGCGTCATCACAACTACCAGAAATTCCTCGTAGTTGCGACATTCTAACGATCAGAGCTATGAGGCCAGGGTGAGCAAACCTCTTTGACTGTGAGAGTTATTTTCCTGGAGTGTAACATTTCCCCGGAGTCAAATACCAGCCGCTTCGGCTGGTTTGGGGTCGGACGAATGACAAAGTGTAACTGCAGGCCGCTGGCTCAGCAGATGCTCGCTGGAACAAGTCTGCAGTCGAGCGAGGTCATTGTCACGGTGTGTTTTGACTCTAGTGAGTGAGGAAATGAAAGGCATAACAACAGGAAATGTGATGTTTACAGTCTTTTGGCTCGAGAGGGATTTAATTAATTATTGTTTCGTATGATTTTGGGTCCTATTTCGACTGCGCCACTGTAACGGGCTAAAAATATTTGATACCTCGACAGGAGTTCGAACTCACGTCATCACAACTACGAGAAATTACGGGAAATTCCTTGAAGTTGCGAAACTCTAACGACCAGAGCTATGAGGCCAGGGTTGATCAAACCTCTTTGACTGTGAGAGGTATTTTCCTGGAGTGTAACAATAGTAAACTAACCAAGACCATTTAGTTTCAGGCATTAGCGCTATGGTTCAACTCTTGGTGGAGTGTCTCACTGCAGGGCATGTGTAGACCGTCAGAGCGCTCTAGCAGCCTCCCTCAATAGCATTCCTTACTGAGTAGCGAAGTATTGTAATTGTTCATCTTACTACAACGGCTGTAGTAGTGTAAAGGTTGGAATGCCCAGTTCATGAGATGAAGGTCTCTGGTTCAAATCCATGCGTTATGGATTTTTTTTTTTTTTTTTTTGCCTCTGTAACGTTTGAAGTACATTTTTAAACGTAATTCTGACCTATATGCCCAACTATTCTATATTTTTACTAAGGGATTGACTACTTAACGTAATGTATTTTTGAGATAAGAGCTAGCGAGCATCCAGACCACCAAACTATACACAGCAGTGATCCATTTTACCAATTAATCTATATTGTACTTTAAGAATTTTGAGGAGAGACGAGTTATTTTTGATGATTTGACAGTGATGAACTAGAGAGAGGCGTGATATGATGAGCAAGAGATAAGATAATAGAGCGGTAAGAGGAGAACTGGGGAAGTTCACGGAATTCACGGCCACTGTAAGTAGAGTGCCACGGGGGGGGGGGGGGGGGGGGGGGGGGGGGGGGGGGGGGGGGGGGGGGGGGCATTTTTCAAATAAATACAAATTTTTTTTTTTTTTTTTTTTTTTTTTTTTTTCACTCCAACATTAAGGACCACAAAATTCAAAGATTAAAATTTGTAATCAGTAGGTACATAAATGATAATAAATATAAATCAATGAATCAAAGAGTGATATAGGACGAGGAAACACCAAAATCTCAGTGTAAATACATTTAATTTCATCTTGTAAATCTTATGGCCAGCTATGGAGGTAGCGAGAAAATTTTCTAGAATGGAGAAGATAACTAACTGCCTTACAAACAACTGGAGAGAATAGTCACGGCAAAACATGGCTGGTTATTTCGCGTTAGAGGCTTACAGAACAATCTGGAGAAGTTCTCCAGGGCAAAAATTGTGCCGTTTCTTTACTGTGGAAAAGTTTTTTCTATCAATATAAAGTTACAATTCAATTCAATTAATTTATATTTGTATAAGTGTTTCAGACATTATAAGGATTCTATATTGGAAAAAGCCATGAGATACAGAAAAGAAATACAAATGAACTAGAGGCCTGTTGGGGCTTGGAAAGCCCTAATCTAGTACCTAACAGGAACTCGGCACATTATAGTAACGATATAAGTCCTACCTATTTGCGGTGTTATGTGACCTGGTGCAAAGCTAAGGCGATGTAATTAAATGATTAGAAAGATGACGTACCGATCAAAATGTAAGTAATGTAATAAAATAAATATCACCAGTTGAGGTGGTCCTCGCCACTATGAGACTAAACAAAAAGTTGAATCGGGGATTATATATGAAGTCCTCCAAGATCTTCAGTTTCAATTTCTTCGTTCAGAAATAACTCTCCTAGATGTTGTTTGTTGATGTTGTTGTTATAAACTACACTACGTTTCTTACTTACCGTGAATTGATGGCAACTGTTGTTACCGCCACAGCCTGATAAACAACTCTCATTGATAAGGACCGCCTAGAACACGATCAAGGCGGGTATAGAGACGAACGGCGACACTTTTGCAACAAACTTGGGGCCGTGCTGATTCGAATGAGCACTCTAACACAAAAATCGGACCGCGAAGTACTCCACAATTTCAAAGACCGTTCGGAATTATATATAAAGATATTAAATTAAATAATTTGCTAACCTTGTCTAGGTTTACTATGCCAAAAATAAATTATGTGCAAGTACATTACCTTATATCAACGTTTACAATTTGTTTTATTTAATGATATTATTTTTATCAAATCTTATTTTCTTATTATATGATGCCAGTATATTAGGTAACTACTGATTGATCGCCTTCAATATAATTTTAGAGCTATTAGATTCGCTTCAAGGTCCCTATTCCTTGTCGACGTACTGATATAGAGACATATTGAGGCTTTCATTAGAGGATATATCCAATATGAGTTCCTTGATGTCTAGAACTTTCTCTGTGGGTACTGGGAAGCCCCCTGCTACGTATGTTCCTAAATAATAACGTTTCTAGGGTAGGTATAATGGGCTTACAACCAATAAATGCTCAGCTGTCTCTAGTTCACCCATATTGCAATTTATACACTGCAAGGAACCATCAATGCTATGCACGGATTTCTTAAAATAAAACACTAATTCATTTTTGTATGAAAGTCCAAGTTGCACAATTACCCTCTCAACATGAATACTCTTATTTGGCTTTGACTTGAAATGTACAAATCTTCGGGAAATATTTAGTGTATCTTGATTCTATCGTACTCTCCACATCCTTGGAGTAGCAGTGGTTCTCCCACCTCTCGAAAAGGTTAATTTTTTTTCTAACTTGAGGCTTTGGTTGTACCATATGTTATAAAAACCTATTGTCTACAACCAACCTGCCACATTGGACCAGGGGTTGAAAATTCGATCCAGAAGATGTAATTATATCCCTCCGACCCTTTTTCTGCTTTGAAACAGCCAAAATCACGTGGGAATCAACTCTGAGGCTCTATTTAAGGTTTTGAGAGATACCAAGGAAGACAACCCAATCCATGAGCAATATTTCTTAACTCAGAAAATGAAACTCATCTTTTGAGCAGCTTGAATCAACTTGTTTTTGCTCAAAATAAAACTCCAAACGTCGTAATCCCTTATTTAGTTGTAAAACATCAACTCTGACCTTGCAGTTGAGATGGCCTTTCAATTTTCAATCTCCCTTGTACCAAATCAAAATTTTCATGCAGACTTCATAGCAGGAAAATCAATTTGATATCTGAATTATTGAGGTTTCTGCGTGAAACGTTTCTCACTTTTCACCTCTCAAGGAATGAGAAAGAATGTTAAATTAAATCTGTATGAGGAATTCACTTGTGTTGATGACGATGAATTGAAGTAAACTAACTGATTCATCATCGATGGTGGTCACTTACTGCAGTCGCTCAGATGGAATAAAGAGAATGGTCACACATATGCTGACGTATGTGATTCATAGTTCAGGTATTTGATAGATCATTTT
The DNA here is from genome assembly GCA_030762985.1 of Adelphocoris suturalis. Taxonomy (NCBI): domain Eukaryota; kingdom Metazoa; phylum Arthropoda; class Insecta; order Hemiptera; family Miridae; genus Adelphocoris; species Adelphocoris suturalis. Next base: position 10,870,666 of record CM061040.1, read on the forward strand.
TAACATAAACCAGCTGTGATTTTTTATGGATATGATGATCCAAATTACATCAAAACAATTGAAAATTAACGAAGATACAAACACTTTGCACCTCGTTTTACCAATAATGAAACAACTCTAATTTATGGCAATCAATAGATGATCCTGTCCAGTGCAGAAAACAAGAAACAATTTATCAAGATGTTATCTCTAGCTCTACAAAGAAAAAATATCGAAGTGAAACAAGCTGTTGGTGATGCAGATTTTATCTTTGTGCAGACTGCCATTGAGAAATCAGCTTCCTTACCGCCTACTATTGTTACTCAAGATGTTGATGTTTTAATAATAATTATGATCGCGCTAGCTTTGCCAAACAAACCTGTGTTGATATTAAAACCAAAGATAGGTCGAGTAAAAAAAAAAAATTTTCAACTCGAAAAAACCTACAGAAGCAACGACTGAATCTGAAAGATTTCATTCTTGTTGCCTATGCATTTAGTGTTTGCAATTCGACCAGTGCCATCTAAGGAAAAGAAAAAACGACAGCGTTTCAAATTGTTCTAAACCGAACCAAATTTAATGGACTGCGTCAGAACATTTCAAACCAAATGCAACCCAGGATGAAATTAAAGTTGCAGGGGAATGCCTGTTTCTCCTCCTGTATGGTGAAAAGAATGAAGATCTCAGCCTTCATCAGCTGCGTTTTAATGCCTTCCAAAAGTCACTGCAGAAACAAACGGCTAAATTAGAAACTTTGCCGCCCACCTCAGCAAGTACAGCTCAGCATTCTTAACGAGTTTACTACCAAATACAATATTGGCTATCCAACTACCTGTGTTCTGAGGATTGGGGTTGGGTTCGTCAAGGCAGTGGCCTTCAGCCTATTAAAACTACTTTGCAACCTGCCCCTGATTAAGCCCTTCAGCTAATTTTCTCCTGGTGCAAAGGAAATTGTTCAACTCAACCGTGCAGTTGTTTTAAAAGTGGTGTGCAGTGTTCGGTTCTTTGCAAAAACTGCGAGGGAATTAGAAGCCAAAACATACAAAGTTACTATCTCGATGATCATGCAATTGATGAGATTGCTTCTGATTAAGAAATTATACGCGGGGAAGAGGACTCTACAGATTAGAGAAGTAAGAGCTAATAGAACAGATTTAAAAAATGTGAATACTTAGTGCATTTTTGAAAAACTAATTACTTCAACTAATAGATGGTGTGAATTATATATTTATCATAAAAAATCCTTCACATATACTTGATACATGAGGATAATCGTGCTGAAAGTTGTTTTATGCGATTCAGCGTTGAAAAATACTATGGAAAAGACCCCTCACTCGACTTTTTTCTCAAAGTTATGATTTCTGACATTTCCCCCCACTATCCCCCCCTCTAGAACCATGTTCCACCACTTTAATTTCTGGAGACTCATCAGATATCAAATTATACTGCTAAAACGACATTATAACAGAAGTTTCATCGATGGAAGAATTTTGTTGAAAAAAAATTCCAATTTGACTGTACTAGATCCCAAGGTAGACGTAGTTGGTAGTGATTACTTTTTCAATTACTTCGCCAAAATATTATATTCATGGGTGTATCACCACTCCATTCAGCGTGATAAGCTACAGAGAAACTCACAAGAAACCCCACTCAATTTCCTAGGTTGTAAAAACTGATTTTCCTCCTATGAAGGGGGTTTGAACTTTGGGCCTGGAATACTGATAATCCAACTTCCCCTCTTTTACACTTAAACATGTGAGAACGATGGTTGTTTATGCACAAACATCAACATTACAATTGCATTAATTTCACCATAATTTTATTAAGTGTCTCCATTCAAAGAATACTTACTTGCCTACTTACTTTTGTAAACACAATTTTATATTTTTCCCCTACAAACACATCATATATCATAATGAAGTGCTCCGATCGAGTTGAAAACAGTTTTTTCCGATTCAGCACTAAGAAATACAAAGGAAAAGACACCTCACTCGACTTGATTTCTGACTTTTTCCCCCACTCTCCCGCCACTAAAACCATGTTCCTCCACTTTAATTTATGGAGACTCTTCAGATATCAAATTCTACTGCTAAAAAGAGCTTATAACTAACGTTTCATTGGTGGACGAATTTTGTTGCCAAAACACCATTTTTTGGTTTTATTTGACTGGACTAATTTCTCAAGATCTTAAATTGAGCCTCAGAAGATTCCCACGTCATTTTGGCAGTTTCAAAGAAAAAAAAGTCGGAGGGAAAAAATTAGGGATTGATACTTATCGATTTGGCCCGGATCGGATACTCTTGGGATGGAAAAATAACGCTCCGACCTAGATCGAATCCACTCCGGATCGTAATTTTGTGGCTGGTTCAGATATTGATCCGGTTCGGATCGTTACTTTTCTTTTAAGAAAATATTCCATCCGGAGGGATTTGAGGGGGAGCAGTTAGGAGCAAATCATCTGAATCGAATCTTCAACCCCTGGTCACAACAAAGATTATTAACATCCTTAAAAGCCTGTATGACGCTGCGTATTCCAAAACGAGGGATGGTTCAGGAGGAAGTTTTTGTCAGTCCGTTACTAAGGGGGTAAGTCAGGGTGATTCACTCACAGATTTGCTCCCAACTGCTCCCCTTCAAATCCCTCTGGATGGAATAAATATTTTCAAAAAAGGAAAGTAACGATCCAAACCAGATCGATATCCGAACCACCCACAAAATTACGTTCTGGAGTGGATTCCATCTAGTTCTTAGCATTATTTTTCCATCCCAAAAGGATCCGATCTGGGCCGGATCGACAAGTATCGATCCCCAATTTTTTCCTTCCAACCGGTTTTTTGCTTTGAAACGGCCAAAATCATGTGGGAATCAACTTTGAGGCTCCATTCGTGCTTACTCCCTATTGGCTGTACCTAATACCTACCTAAGTACTTAATGTTTGCTCATGCATAACCACTCAGGAGCTATTTTGTTCTTCTCATTATTATAATTCCCTTTATGTATTTCCTATTTACTTTTAAGCTACTTATTTTGCTTGCACTTTTTCTGAATTCGTTTAGGTTTGTGTTGAATAATCGTTTTTTGAGCATCCATCTGATTTTATACCTTCACGATCTCTTTACCAACATGATTGTCCCTTCTCCTCTAATCGTGCACTTCACTGTTGTAAATTTTGGTGTCTGTTTGGTTTATTCCGGCCTTGGTTGGGTGTCGCATTCCGACCATGGGTGACTCTGATGATTCGTTCCATGCTTGCCCTAGCTCTCCCCACTCTGATATTTCTGCCTTGTACTCTTCTCACAAGCTCTCCTTTCCTTCATTCGATGGCTCTATTGACCGTTTTTCTACAGTTTCTCCAATTATCAACGGTAAATTATCTCAACACCCGAACTGTTTAGTAGCCTACCACATCAACATTACAAGCCTTTCTGGCCACATAGACGAATTTAGGTACCAGTTCCACGACTGTCTTCCTCATATTATAGGTGTTACTGAAACCTGGCTTGAAAGTACACTCCCCAATAACCTAGTCTCACTTGACTCATACAAAATACTCCGGAATGATCGTTTTAGGAAGAGGGGTGGAGGAGTAGCAATGTATTGCTTACATTCTATCAAAGCTAAAGTGATCCTGACTAGCGAACCTGGTTCTTTTTTCGAGTATTTATTTGCTGAAGTGGAAACGAGGGCAAATCGCAAAGCTTTAATTGGAATTATTTATGTTCCTAAGACCCCATTGTCATTTGATGAACTCGAAAATGCAATTTCTTCCCTCGTTTTCCAGTATGATGAAATAATTCTTCTAGGTGATTTGAATACAAATCTTCTGCAGAATACCTCAGCCAGTAACAAATTACGCTCAATGTTGTTATGCCTCGACTTGAAAACCCTCCCTTCTTCTGCCACTCACATAACATCAACTGAGTCCCTAATCGACCACTGCTATGTTAAAAACATCAATAAGGTAGTTGATTACTCTCAAATCTTGGTTCCCTCTTTTGGCCATCACAAGTTGCTTATTTGCACATACAAATTATATGCCCCCAAGTTCAAACCTAAAACGATTATTTGCCGCAATTACAATAGAATTGATAAAGGTGCACTTCTGAACAATGCATCCTCCATTCGCTGGTTGCAACTTCGTAGTATGACTTGTAGTGATAACATGATTAATTTTCTCAATCATAACTTAATCTCTCTGATGGACAGCCATGCCCCAGAGCATAAGGTCAGGATTAAAAGTGCAAACCAACCTTGGTATTCCCCTCATATTAACTTTGCTATTAAAATGAAAGATGCAGCCTACTTTGAGGCGCGGGACTCTGACAATCCATCTGACTGGGAACGATATGAGAGACTTCACTGTTGGGTCAAGAAGGAAATACGTAGGGCTAAGAAACGAAAATATCATTCTGATCTTGATCCTGCGCACCCCCCTGCTACTCTGTGGAAAAATGTGAAGAAACTTGGCTTGTCGGATAAATCCAATGATACCCCCTCGGTCGATGCGTTTGATGTCGATGGGATGAATCGTCACTTCACGTCTGCTATTCCTATTGATCCTGTATCTTCATTGGTTTTTGATACTTCTCCTCCCATGCCAATCACAGAATTTGCTTTTCGAAATGTTGACGCCCAAGAAGTGGCTGTCGCATTTTCCCAGGTCAAGTCTACTGCTGTGGGAACTGACGGCTTACCCCTAAAGTTTCTCCTACTCTTACTACCTTTGCTCCTTGACCATATTACTTACATTTTTAACTTCATTCTGACCAGCTCTAGATTCCCTTCTGCCTGGAAATCTGCATTCGTAATCCCACTACCTAAAATCCCAACCCCTCTAAGCTCTCTGACCTTCGCCCTATCAGCATTTTGCCTGTTTTAAGTAAAATTTTTGAGATACTCATTCTCAACCAGATCAATGACCACATCTCTTCTAACAATCTATTATGCACTTACCAGTCTGGATTTCACAAGTCTTATAGTTGCGAAACTGCGCTGCTGAGGGTTGTGGAGGATATTAGGATGGGAATTGAGGGGAGGGTGTGTAGCTTTTTGGTCCTTCTCGACTTTAAAAATGCTTTTGGATCTGCTAGTCACCCTTTGCTTTTGAAAAAGCTGAAGCGTCTGTTCCACTTCTCTATTTCTGCATGCTGTCTGGTTTCATCTTACCTCTACGGCAGGATACAGGCGGTCATGTGTAATGGCAATCAGTCCGGGCCCCTTACCCTCTCTTGTGGAGTTCCTCAGGGTGCTGTGCTGGGGCCACTTTTGTTTTCAGTCTTCTTCAACGACCTGCCTGGCGTCCTCAAGTTCTGCAGCTACCACCTTTTTGCGGACGAAATCTACATTACCAGTGAACTTGGGGATGCAATGATTGACTCCATCAGGAAACTTAACCAGGACCTCTCTAGCGTCTCCACCTGGGCCAGGAACAATGGAATTCTGATTAACCCTTCTAAATCTCAGGTGATCGTGGTTTTTAGTCAGGATATTCCCACTGATCCCCTTTCTCCTGTTCTGATCGATGGAATTGTGGTTCCCTTTTCCCAGTATGTCAGGAATCTCGGTCTTATCTTGGACAAGATACTATCCTGGGACTCCCACGTAACTAGGGTACCTACCCATGTCAAAGGGTCTATGGATCTCTCCACTCCCTTCGACGCCTTTCAAAATTCACCCCATAGCACCTCAAGCTCTGTTTTATTGCTGTTCCATTTTTTCTTACTCTTTATCTGCCTCTCTAAATAAAAAACTCCAAGTAGCCTACAATGCCTGCCTACGTTATGTTTTTAATGTTAAGGCACAACATTCCGTTTCTGGGCTACAGATACTTTGCTTACCCTTGAGTAAATATTTTATTTTTCGCCACCTGAAAACGCTATATTTAATCTTGAGCGGTTCTTTGCCTAACTACTTGGACAACCTGACCACGAGAGCTGCCTCTTCGAGGTCAAATATCCTGATGATCTCCCGCCATTTCAGTCGAACCATGGCCAGGTCCTTTGTGGTGGCTGGGGCTAGGGTTTGGAACGCCCTCCCGTTGTCTGTTCGTGCGTCCCCTTCCATTGGTCGGTTTTTAAGCTATCTTAAGCAGCACCTGAATACCGACAATTGAATAACCTAATATTATGTGCACCCCCCCCCCCTCCCCCCTTGTTTTTTCTTCCCCTTACGATGGATGCTTAATTTTCTTCCTCTCAAATTCTTCTCCTTTTTTTTTTCTCTCAATTAAGTAACCATAATTTTTGTTTCGTTTTTTTCCCCCCCTCTAACTTTTTCTTGTCACTATTCTATAGCCATAATTATTCTACGTTTTGCCGTCTTATACAGTTTATTGTACCTTCACCATACGTGGTTCATGTGACCCGCTATGGACAATATTTACATGTCTTTGGGTTAATAAATGTTTGATTATTATTATTATTTAAGGCCTTCATAGATCCCAAGGTAGACAGTCTAATCCATCCATATCATAACCAGAGAAGTTGCTAAGTACCGACTGATTATTAGTTGGTAGTGATTACTTTTTCAATTACTTCGCCAAAATATTATATTGATGGGTGTATCACCACTCCATTCAGCGTGATAAGCTAAAGGAAAATCACAAGAAACCCCACTCATTTTTGTAAGTTAAAAAAACGTCATATTTCACGCAGAAACCTCGAAAATTCAGATATCACATTAATTTTCCTGCTATGAAGTCTGCATGAAAATTTTATTTTGGTACAAGGGAGATTGGAAATTGAAAGGCCATCTCAACTGCAAGGACAGAGTTGATGTTTAACAGCTAAATAAGGGATTACGACGTTCCGAGTTTCATTTTGAGCAAAAACAAGATGATTCTAGCCGCTCAAAAGATGAGTTTCATTTTCTGAGTTAAAAAATATTGCTCATGGATTGGGTTGTCTACCTTGGGATCTCTCAAGACCTCAAATTTAGCTTCAGAGGATTCCCACATGATTTTGGCTGTTTCAAAGCAGAAAATGGGTCGGAGGGATAAAACTGGGGATCGATACTCGTCGATCCGGCCCGGATCGGGTCGTCTTAGAATGGAAAAATAACGCTCCGACCTAGATCGAATCCACTCTGGATCATAGTTTTGTGGCTGGTTTGAATATAGACCTGGTTAAGATCGATATTTTTCTTTTTTGAAAATATTTATTCCATCCAGAGGGATTTGAAGGGAAGCAGTTTGGAGCAAATCTTCTGGATCAAATTTTCAGCCCCTGGTCACAACAAAGATTATTAACATCCTTAAAAGCCTGTATGACGCTGCATATTTCGAAATAAGAGATGGTTCTGGAGGAAGTTTTTGTCAGTCCGTTACTAGGGGGGTATTTCGGGGGGGTACTCTCGCCTTTGATATTCATATTGTTCATGGCAGATATGGTCGAATCTCTTTACAGAAAGGGCTGTAGTGGCTTGCCATTGGGAGGAAAGGAGCTAATATTGCTGGCCTTTGCTGACGATGTAGTGTTGTTAGCCAACTTAGTTGTTGAAGCTCAAGCTAAAGTTACTGTGTTCAAAGAATAAGTGCTCGGAAAACAAACTCTCCATAAATGAAAACAAAACCAAAGTACTTGTTATTGGAGGCACTGGGCGGCCCAAAAAGTTGAAAAATATCTATTGTGGCACTATGGCTCTTGACTACGAAAAATCGCTCACATAAGTTGGCATATTATTCTCGAAATCAGGAAATATTTACCAAGCTAAAGAGGTGATGGCGGCTAGGGCTAAGCCAGCTGTCGGGGCTACAATTAACTCTATATGAAAGGGAAGAATAACTAATTGGGAGGCATGGATGGCTCTTATCCAGTCATTGGTTGAGTCAGTGTTGATGTACAGCATTGAAGTTTGGGGCCCTTGGTACGTTAATGATATCGAGGTGGTACAGGCCAAATTTTGAAAGGCTTTACTCCCGCTCCCGCTTTCTACACCTAGCTCTTACACTTACGCCTAGAGATGGCAGATCCCCTCACGGGGTTTCCAGTTTCAAACGGACCATTAATTACAGGGAAAAACTCTTGAAAATGAGTGACTCTATAATAGCAAAAATATGTCTGGTTGAACTCACAAAGCTTAATTCAAGCTCGAGCAACATTCCAGATTGTAACGGGGCCACCAATGTGGAAGGTTGGTTGGAGTCAATAGGTTTATATAACATATGGTATAACCAAAGCGCCGATCTCCTCAAGTTACAAAAAAAACGAACTTTTTCGAGAGGTGGGAGAACCACTGCTACTCCACGGATGTGGAGAGTACGATAGAATCAAGATACAATAAATATTTCCCGAAGATTTGTACATTTCAAGTCAAAGCCAAATATTTGGGAGTGAATAAGAGTATTCATGTTGAGAGGGTAATTGTGCAACTTGGACTTGTATACAAACATGAATTAGTGTCTTATTTTAAGAAATCCGTGCATAGCATTGATGGTTCCTTGCAATGTATAAATTGCAATATGGGTGAACTGGAGACAGCTGAGCATTTATTGGTTGTAAGCCCATTATACCTACCCTAGAAACGTTATTATTTAGAAACATACGTAGCAGGGGGCTTCCCAGTACCCACAGAGAAAGTTCAAGACATCAAGGAACTCATATTGGATATATCCTCTAATGAAAGCCTCAATATGTCTCTTCATCAGTACGTTGACAAGGCACTTTGTTTAAGGACATTTTCTCTCCATGAATAGCTGCCTTGAAGCGAATCTTATAGCTCTAAAATTATGTTGAAGGCGATCAATCAACAGTTACCTAATATACAGGCATCATATATTAAGAACATAAGATTTTTAAAAAAATAATAACAACAATAACATTAAATAAAACAAATTTTTTTTCTTTTTCTTTTAACATAAATACATATATACTTTTATTAATCAGAAGTAGGATGCTTATCTTTGGAAGTGTTTAAGATGTGGGACGCTCAGAATTTCGTGCGTTTAAACTGGTCCCATTTCATCGGCGAACCTGGAGGTGTGGGGTTTGGGTGAAAGGTCTTCTCAATTTACTCTTTCTGCTGCTCCATCCTGAAACCCAATCAACTCTTCGCAGCTCCGCCACCTCTTTCTTGCTCCTCGGAGACACATGCTTGAAGCCCTTAGGATGGCAAAGGCCACTCTAGCCCTCAGCCAACCTCACACTACTCCTTGAGGTCTTCCCCATTTGTCACTCAGCTTTTCCGCCATGACTTTTAGAAAATTCGACAGCTGGGGTGCAAAAATGGCCATCTACTGAACAGATGAGAGGCGTCGTCGGGCCTCACATGCGACCATATATTTGCGCTTTTTTTCTTCTTCTGCTGACGAGAATATTGCGGCAACAGGTCGGGAACCATAAGAGGGAGCGTCGGTGTCAGTGACACGTACATCGAATAACGCCTCCCTTTGAGGTTCCCACACCCCCCTGCACGCCAAATCGCCTCTTAGTGAGCTTGGTCACTCATTTCGGTTAGAATCGGTTCCTTTGTACAGTTTCCCCATGCAAGCATCATGCCCTCCCCCAACAGATCTCTAACCTCATTATGTCTTCGTGTAACCAACCCACCCATTTTGCAGCTAAGGGCATGTTCCATGGTGAATGGCCTGGTTCCACAACCATCACACGCAAGAGGCAAGTCGTTGGCTTTCCTTTTGTACCGTACTGCCAGTGCATCACGAAATTCTGACGGGCTGAGGTCAAAGTTGTGATTTCTTAGGGAGACTACCGACAACCAACCTGAGGACTTGGATCCTGAGGTATGAAACACCGATCGATTTACAGCCCTTCTGCGATCCTCTGGCAGTCTTTCTAACGCGTTTTTCAATTTTCTGTCCTCTATTTCAGATCTACCTCCCCGTGCTGCTCGCTTCGCTTCTGCCACATTCCTCCTGTGTTCATGGACATCGAAGTCCCTTTTTTCTAGGAATGCTGAAACAAGCTCTCTTGACCCTTCTTTGGTCAAATAGTAAACGTTGATCTAAGGTAATGTACTAAGCACATAATTTATTTTTGGCATAGTAAACCTAGACAAGGTTAGCAAATTATTTAATTTAATATTAATTTATATTTCTTTTGTGGACCTCATGACTTTTTCTAATATAGAAATCCCTATAATGTCTGAAACACTTATACAAATAGAAATTAATTGAATTGTAACTTTATAGAGAAAGAGAAACGCCACAATTTTTGCCCTGCAGAACTTCTCCAGATTGTTCTGTAAGCCTCTAACTCGAAATAACTAGCCATGTTTTGCCGCGACTATTCTCTCCAGTTGTTTGTAAGGCAGTTATCTTCTCCATTCCAGTAAATTTTCTCATTAACTCCATAGCTGGTCATAAGATTTACAAGATGAGATTAAATGTATTTACACTGAGATTTTGGTGTTTCCTCGTCCTATATCAATGTGTAATTCATTGATTTATATGTATTATCATTTCTGTTAATAAATTGAGATTAGTTGGATATATGGGTCAGCATGATGTGGATAGTTTGGTGGTCTGTATGCTAGCAACCTCGCATTTCAAAACTACATTACATCGAGTATTCAATCCCTTAGTGAAAATTCAAATTAGGGTCCGTTTATCAATCACAGCGGTAACTTCTAGACAAACCTCAGGTAGTTACCTAGAGGTTACCGCAACCTCTCGAACAAATTTCGTAGGGCGTTTATCAATCAACTTTATCCCCTCAGGTAGCTACCTATAGATAGCTAACTGCTCAGATAACTTCGTCTGAGGGAAAAAGGGGTACCACTACTACAATAATGATTTCCCCACAAAACAGCCTTACAACACTGGTATTTTTAGTTCTACGTGACGTCTATCGGTAAAAAGTAGATAGGTATAGTACAATACAACAACAACACTCCTGTCCTTTCCGTTTCATCTCCCATGTGATGAATTAAGATTTCGAATTATTTTTAAGAAAATTATGTTAGGAAATAAAAAGTTAATTGTGGAAGGGGTGAACGGAGCGGGTAATAGATATAAATATACCGTAATGTTTCCATATTCTGATTTGATTTCCGTGACTGGTTTTTGTTCGATCCCGATTTCAGTCTAGTTATGCAATAAACCTTGGAAGTTTCAAATTTACTATTGATGGAGGTGTAAGGAGGGGGTAATCATGCTTTTTTCGTTTGGATGTGCTAAAAATCGGAGATTTCAATTTGTGGACGGATTTTTGTGAGAAGGAATGATGGAGGGGGAAATGAACTGTAGTATTTACGCTATTTTCAACGATTGTTTCTAAATGTATTTTATTCTTTCCCCCCCTTTGTTTTATAAGATTTTGCTCGATATAATTTGGTCTCTATAGAAATCATTCTCAGTAAACAAAAATTTCATCACGGTGGGTTAGGGAGCGGGTAATATAAATATATTTAAGACCAATTTGTAAAACCAGTTCATTTATATTTTATTACGGTTGTGAGGATGGTGGAGGATGGTTTTGTGATAGGCGATATAGAGTTGTTCCTATCACTGTGGGATTCTATTTTACCTTCTATCAACCGCAGCACAAACATAGTAGTTTCTTTCACAACTGGAAACGTGTGTGAAAATCTACATCGTCAAGTTCATTAAAATAATCCGGGCGTGGCCGGACCGTGCACGGTCTCCGTTCATATTCCAAAAATTGTATGATCTCATCCGAAAAGTCCGAATCCATCAATTCAACTTCGTTATTATACATCATGACTATCTTATATGACTTTATTTTATTGATATATAGATTATATTATTATTAGTACAAGCTATAATAACCTCTCCACATAACTTTACAATCAAGATAAATCGCTAACTGAGGGAGGTGAGTCTCAGGTAAGGATACCAAGCAGATAGCGGTACCTTGCGGATAAATGTGAGTTGATAAACAGCCAACGAGGTGTTATCTGAGGCTGCTAGTTACGTAGAGTTTGCCTGGGCTTTATTTGTGATTGATAAACGGCCCCTTAGTTGGCCATGTAGGTAAGAATAATGGTATTGTTTGGTGGTCTGGATGCTCGCATCTCATTCGAGTAGTCAATCCCTTGGTAAAAATACAGAACAGTTGGACAAACCGGTCAGAATTACGTTTAAAAATATACTTCAAACGTTACGGAGGAAAAAAAAAAAAAAAAAAAAAAAAAAAAACCAATCAGAACACACTGGATTCGAACCAGAGACCTTCATCTCATGAACTGAGCATTCCAACCTTATACTACTACGGCTGTTGTAGTAAGATGAACAATCACAATACTTCGCTACTCAGTAAAGCCAGTTTCACATGGAGCGGTACGAGTGGAAAGCAGAAGGACGGAACGCAATCTGATTGGCTGAACAACAGTTGAGGATGGTGGCTGCCATGTTGCCGCGTTCCGTCGAGCGGAGCACAAGCTCATTGGACAGGAATGTTGATAACCGCAAGTAGAGGTTTCAGATCAGAGAGGGTTTCAGTAGGAAGGTTATGATTCCGTTCACCAAGGTGACCGCTTCATGTGAACAATCTTGGCGACTCCACCACCCCTCCACTGGTTTCCCGTCCTTCCATCTTTCCGCTCGTTACGCTCCATGTGAAACCGGCTTCAAGATGCTATTGAGAGAGGCTGCTAGAGCGCTCTGACGGTCTAAACATGCCCTGCAGTGAGACACTCCTCCAAGAGTTGACCCATAGCGGTAATGCCTGAAACTAAATACTCTTGGTTAGTTTACTCTGGAATGTTGTTCCGCCCGCGTTTTGCCTGTTGGTGGAAAATTAGCCCACTGTTGATTATATTTCCAAAAGTAACAGAACAACCCCCCCCCCCGTCAAGGCGGGGACCGGCGATTCCTTCCCGACCTCCAAAAAGCATGGCGATTCCTTCCCCTCAAAGTGTTGGCGATTCCTTCCGGTTACTCAATTCCTTCCGCCGTGCAATCGGCGATTCCTTCCCGTTACTCCATTGCTTCCCGCCCAGGTGTTGGTTAGTTCTGAAGTAAAAATTAACTCTTTATAGGACTAAACCCTTAATTTCACAATTAAGTACCTAAAACCCAAATCAAAGTATTACAATCACCAAGTATTAAAATCACAATAATCACAAAACAAAAAATCCGTTGTTAAGTTCACATCTCCATTTCATTGCTCAAAAATCCGCCCAAATTTGACACTGACCCTTTTAGCGAATTGATATGGGTTGATGGGGGATATGGGGACTAAATATGTGGGGATGAGGTGAATCAAAGTTTCGTTTAAAATGGGAATGAAATGGGAAGTCGCTTGTCTTGGAAGCCCACAAGGTTGAAGGAAATAAAGCGTTTTCATCGCCTGGTTGAGTAGTGGAAAACCAAAAACCCAGCTCAGCCATCATCCCACATCTTGATCTTTCTTCTTGTGAGTGGTTGGGGGCCCCAACTGACGGGCCTTATCACTTTGAGATTGGAGAGGAAGGAAACGCCGAACCTCTGCTCACTGGCTAGCCTCACACCGGTAGGAATCGCCATCTTCATCGGGACGCGAGGTCCAACTTTCACTTTGACGGGAAGGAATCGCCTGTTCCCCCGTCAAGGATGGTTGATGGAGGTTAGGGCCTGAAGCCCGAACCGCCCCCACCCATCCCTGACCATCTCTAGACGTCCCTAATCATCTTTTTCCAATGTCTAACGAATCCAAAAACACATAGACCGCCCCTGAAACTTCCCGCGGCGCAAGTGGATAAATGTGCACTGAGCCTAAATATTTTAGGGGGAACCGAAGGCGAAGGAACTTTGCCTGCCAACTTCGGGTCCATTCGGTTTGCTTAAGGTCCACTTAACAATGGGCATGTCTAATGTTATGAAATATGTCTATAATTAACTATTCATATTGTTAGGGTACCTTGAATAGTGTCCATAGCTTCAACAGAATCGTGAACTGAAGATGTTTCCATTGCCAGTTACTTCGGTGAGACAATGACAACCACGTGTTCTGATCCCGTAGGAAGAGCAATTTTACTGAGGACACGACAAAACAACGTGTAGGTAGAAGAGGAATAAATTTAAATTTCGAGTACGAATTCACGGTACTTAGTTTTCGTTAATTCAAACAAAGAACTACCAACTCATCAATCGTTGTTAATGAGAAAAGTTTGTCCTTTTGTAGTGGGTTGGGCAGTATTTATTGATGCAGCATTTCGGATTATGAACTAGGTACTAACTAGCAATTTACAAGATCAGAGCAAAGGGATGTAAGTGCACAAGAAGCTAAAATTAAAACATGAACTTGAAATACAACTGGTGCATTCTGCATTGAAGAACCGGACTACTAGTGTAAGGGTGAATATGGATACTACAAACATTGTTTCGGTTGGTTCGTCTCACTTTGGCCGTTATCCATTAGCTTTGTTCCCACAACGTTCGAAACATGAACCTCGGAGGGGGAGTGGACCGGGCGTCCACCCCTTGCCGCGACAATCGGCGTACGGCCAGAGGGGGTAGTGGTGAACGAGGCCCCCTCGGTTGGGTAGGCGTGGCCTAATGAAAGGTGGAGGGGGGCTTCTCCTCACAGAACCTTGTGAGCCTTGTGACTTTAGCTCCTGTTCACTCGTGCCGTGTTTTTTATTTCACAATTTTCATTTTATTTTTAACATGGAATCATTGGAATCATGTTTTAGCGATGGATCCCCCGCCGAAAAGTGAGACTATAAAGTGAGATGAAAGTAGCGCCAATAATTGTGATGATTTCCGCTTACAACCGAGTCGTTGCTAGGGATATGATACTTCGTCGTTTTTCATCCCACAAGATTCGTTGACCATTCGTTCGAAAGCTCTCGATTTATCCAACCATACTATATTAACTACTGCGAAGTGCGTGGCCAACAAGCTGAGTTATGAGCATGGTTATATGAATAATTGTTTACACACAGGTGATCATTCTCAATTATTGATATTGTGAACATGATTGCAACCGCTTGTTAATTTTTGATGATTTCATTGAGCTGGTGTTTCGATTATGTGATTCATAGCAGGTGATCCGAATATTGCGAGAACGGTTTGATTTGTGAAGCGGTGGTTAAAAATTTTTAATAGGTAATTTTTATGCTTTACACTCTAGGAAGCTGTAATTTCGTATTGTAGCCTCTTTAGCCTCTTTCTATAATAAAGTGAATGTTTACTCGCGAGTTTCTATTAGGAGATCATCATCTCACAAGAGCTCAATCGTCGTGTTCATTTCTATAATAAAGTGAGAGCGAGGAGCTAAAACATGATTCCATGTTTTTTACATTTTAGCAGTCAGGCTCAAAGTAATAACATCCGGGGAGGTCCAGGGGGGCGAAGCCCCCCTGGCGGGGTCAAGGGGTGGAGCCCCTTGCGAGGCCCAAAGGGCCGAGTTATTTCTCTTCTGTTATTTTATTTATTAGGTATATTAATTTTATCTCATTCCTGCAAAGCCATGGTGCGGAAGTGCAGTGTTTGTGGAACTACTCAAGCCACTTTGTACAAGTACATTCTTATTTAGGTTACCTTGTTGTTGTTACTACTTTAATTCATTAATTAGAGTAGGTAAGTACAGTGTTTGATGTAATGACGTTGCTGATTGTATTGGTTCGTACTAAGCAGGTACCCATTGGTAAGTAACTTACTTGGTAAGTTTACGGTTGTTGGTGCTATCCAAAGTGCTGTAAATACCTAGGTACCTTTTCGGAGCTTACAATGCACCTACTTTTTCTAGCTTGTACTGCCTTTAAGTCTTCAAGTAAAACCGACCACTGCACATATGAAGTGGCACTGCACCCTTCATTACAATGTGAACGGCGAGCGCTAGTGTAGATGCAGTGTGAATGATGTACCTATCTACCTGGGCTTTAGGTAGGTACCTACCTACTAACTTTTCTCTCATTCGAACTACTAGTGTACGAACATCAATAGTGTACCTACTTCAGCGTTTGATATCTGCTAAATTCGAGCTAATGCAAGGAATACCAACAATAAATATCAGTATTTAGGCACCTATGTTAATTATCTTACCTCAAGGTACCTATTCCAATCTATTTTAGGATCCGTGTTTTGGTGACTTGATAGCAGTCACCTCCACGCTGGCAAGTCCTGGTTACTTCAGGACTCCCTGGATACTTAACTGGCTTATTCAATTGTGAATAAATATCTATCAGTGGACTGCAATGTCCCTTAAACCGAATAGATTTTATTCATGATTTTGATTGAGCTTGCTGAGAACTGCTTGTAGTGGATTTATATGTGTTTTGTAGTGGATTTATATGAGTTGGTACTCCCAGTGCAACGTCACGAGCCATGTTGTATATATGGTTGTACGGGCTCGATTCTTGAAAAGGGTCTTGTGAAAGGTACGAAAAACTACCGTGGTTATTTCGCACATCGTAATGTTTCACAGGATATGGAAGGTATGAGCCATGTAGTAAGGTTTCTTCAGATTGGTCCTCGCGACGCTGATCTGGTTGAGTCTTTCCAACTCGTGAATATAAATTCACCGGCTCTTGTCGAGTGTTTTCATGACCGTATGAAGCGGAAGTTTGTAGGTACTGAAAAGTACCTTTTGTTTCGTGTTCTAGTTGGTCTCGAGAGTCTTGAAAAAGACCCTGACTTTTGTTGTACTTGGTCAAGTAGGATGGGCGTATTTCCGCTTGTGAATTAAATTCGCGAGGGACCCTTTGAAAAGGGGTTTGGTATTGGTTGGCCGTGTAGCTTAAATCCGCTGGGGATGGATACGATGGCGCCATGAAATATGCTTGATCCTTCCGTGTTTCAGGAAGTCGAGTTAAGCTGTTATCTCTCGCGAGACCGGCGTGTGAAGCACACGGCTGCGCGTCTACGAGAGAGCTTTGGCCCGGCCTTGTATATCGGAGGCGGTGCCACGTGGAGGACAGGCGGGGAATTCACCCGCTCTCATCGTGTGACCCAGAGGGGCTCGTCGGCCGGTGCCAAGCAGTCTGCTCGGGCTCTCCCAGAAGGCGGAACGAGGGCGTCCGTTCCATTTGAGAGAATTTATTTAGCTCTGAAAAGAACTAAATTGCGGGGACTCGCTTCCGGATTTGATTCGGAGGGTCCTCCTGAAAGGGGTCGACTGCTTGTCGATCGAGTGAAGCTCTTTCGATCAAACAGGTCCGCCTGATTCGGAAAGATCGGCTGCTGTGGGCTGTCTTGAGGTCTTTCCGGCTCGTCCCAGTGGGCGGTTCACCAATAAATCTGTGAACCCGGGTGGCAAGGCTTCCTGGAACCAAGACAGTGTCGTTCGTTTAGGAATACTGCTTGGTGTCTCGGCTTTAACGAGACTTAGAGTAGCGAGGAATACGAAGTGTATAACTCTATCTACTCGGGTTCTGGTAGTCTGGAAGAAGGTGGAATCTCGTGTAGCGAAATTCGTTTTTAATTGGCTTGAAAAAAACCTCGTCCTCGTCAATCCCGATGGAGTTGTGATCGCAGTCGGCTTGAAGACAGAGGTTCGTCAAGTATCAGATTGAAGTGTGAAGATCAGAGGTAGAGATTGATATATCTCGATCGGGGCTGGAGCTGCTATATTTGTACTCGTCGGGGGGAGTCGGATGCTGTGTGTGATTGGCTGCTCTGATTTGATCGCTCGCGCCCGGTGTGTGGAAGGTGAAACATCTTCCGATTTGATCGCTCGCGCTTGGTGTGTGGAAGGGGAAACTCTAGTTTTCCCCTTCCCGCCGCCAGGGCGCTCTTGGGTTGCTTTCCCTTGTCCCAGGGGATGTATTGTAAACGATGATATCTAGGTCTGCCGTTTTTACTTGTCTTGGGTAATCTGTATCGATCTGGGATTATCCTTTGCGGGGACGCACAGTGGGCTGAAGTGTTCAAAAACCCCCAAAAAAAAAGTTTTTCAATCCAGCTGGGTTTGTTATTTTTTCATAGCTAGATATCTAGTGATTAGTTGTACGTAGTAGATTTTCAAATATTCCAACGACTTAGGTTAATAGTGGCCTTTTTCTCAGGCAGTTTCGCACGACTGCGTCATGTCAGTAGGTACCTATGATGCCTATACCTATGATCGTGATATGGTGTATTAAATATTTTAATAATTAAATTACTATTAAATTATTAAATTACATTATTATTAAACGGTTTATGGGGTTATATATATTTTTTAGATATTAATCATACGAGAATTTCACAGTTTTCGTAATTTAAGCTGAAAAATCACGTATTTTTATTAATGAGAAGGGCCGGAAAAAAAAGTGTTACCGGCATTTATTGAGTGAGTAAAATATTTAGAAAGGTGAGGTATTAAAGTGCATTCTCCATCAGTTTCATCGCCGACTTCCGCCAACTCTTGTCACAGTTCATTTTTAAGAGTAAACAAACAACTGGCTAAAGGTCGATTTCGTTACAGGGTTCAGGCACATCGAATGATGGAAATACCTCTCGTACGTTTTTTGCCAATCCTTCATTGACGGCTGAGATAACAAGAATAGACGAGCGTTTAATCGAAAGATTTGCAACAATTTTACAAGTAATTTGTTGTCAATTACCCACGGATACCGTCAAGTTCCGTCAGTACGCACATGAAACCGCTCAACTAGCTAATGATCTGTATCCCTGGTACTATATACCTGCCACTGTACATAAAATTCTCTTTCACGGAGCTGAAATCATAGATAATCCTGTTTTGCCCATTGGATCTCTCTCAGAAGAAGCACAAGAGTGCCGAAATAAAGATTATAAGTATTTCAGAGCTTATAATTCAAGGAAGCGATCAAGAGAGGCAACGAATGAAGATGTCATGCACTCTATTATGATCTCATCAGATCCCCTAATTACAAGTATGAGGCCAATACCAAAGAAGAAACAGCTTCAGCTCAGTGATACTGCATTGGGATTGTTATTGTAAAAAAAAAAGAAGTTTTTAAGAAAGATATTTTGTTCATTAATTTTAAAAAGCTGATTTATTTTGAGTGTCGGCTAATTTTTATTTTGGAAGAAGTATAATTTTCGTTTTTTTCTTTCATATTTTAATGTTCTTTTATATTTTACCACGCACCATTTTTATACTATTGACAAAATACAGCAATATGAAAGGATGTGTTCCCGTTTCAACTTTTCTCTCATTTACCCTTCTCAATTTCTAAGACAGCAACAACAATAATTAAATAAATAAACTAATATTAATTGATGAATACTGTATCAAGTTTTCGAAACCGGAAAAACGGAATGAGTGACTTACAAGTAATACTTTGATTATTTCACTTTTTCAGTTGATTATTTCGCTGAAATTGCCTCAAAACTGAAATATCTTGAAAACGACTGAGCGCATTGTTCTGAAACTAGTCTTATTCGATTCAAAAAATGAAAAAACCATGGGAATGCATTTCAATTTGACAGATTACTTTGAAATCAGGTTTTTGAACAAAATATGCCATTTCAGCCCACTGTGGGACGTTGCCTTCCCCGTTCCGATTTTAGGAAGCTCGAGACGATGAGAATTATTCCCTATGTTTCTCATTCGTCTGCTTTTCCTGGGAAGCTGTCTTCCCCGTTTGGCCACTAGGGAGCTCTCGTGTTGGAGCTTGGGATTTTGTCTTTTAGGTGGGACATCGTCTTTATTTATTAAAGTTATTGGTGGTAAATTCACCACACTGCTTATCAAACCATTTGCCACTAACAATAAATGTGTACCTACATTATGTACCTATGTGTTTTTTTTTTTATTATTTATTTCGTGTTTTCTCATTCTACTTATCCATATCTGCACGTTAAATACCTGCGCTCAGGATTTTTTTTTTTTTTTTTTTTTAAACATCAAACAAAATGTCACCTTGTATTTTGCATAAAACAATAAAACACTAAAAATCCTTGCATTATTTTCTGTTACAGATAACAAACCTAGGACAGAATCGGCTGTTTTTCCCCGATCAGTTTATTCAAATACTGAGAATGTAATTACCTACCTACTATTGGCATTATATATTCAGTAGAATACCTCTATTTCATTTGCCATCGTCTCATGAAGTGAATTCATAACACAAATAGACACCTAATTGAGTCAGGTTCAGTACCTACGGAAAATTTGATATTACTTATTTATTTATTTAAGGACTAGTTAGCCCAATATACAATAAGAAAACTATACAAGGAAAATTCAGATAAAATGAAAATATAAATTTATACAGAGTAGAAAAAAAATTAAATCAATACACAAAAGATAATAATAGTACCTTTTACTAGGCTGGAAATTTAGAACAATAGGAAATTATGTGGTTTTTAAATACGGAAAAACTATTGAAAAATAAATCAAGGCAATTATTCTCGACTGCTATTAAATTATAATGTCTAGCCGTGCGATAAAGGGGGTTATTTAACAAATAATTGAACGGGACAAAAGGGACGGAAAAATAAATCATTAGGTACTTCTAGCCTTGTACTTGCCTGAATGTCAACATCAATCTTTCCTCAGCTCCTACGGGCCTTTGAAAATTGGAAACTTGATGATTAAATTTTCCTTCAATAGATTCAACAATATGGGTAGGCAATTTTGACAGATTACGTTGAAGTCAGGTTTTTGAACAAAATATGCCATTTCAGCCCACTGTGCGTCGTCCTCCTCGTAGAAAAACCTACCAATCCGGTATTTTTCCGGAATTTTCGACGGCCGTTTAGAGGGGTAGAGGAAGCTGGGAAGTGGAAAAAGCGCACATTAAAACTTGCTTCGACCCCCCTCCCGCCCTACTAGCCTTGTACTTGCCTGACTGTCAACATCAATCTTTCCTCAGCTCCTACGGGCCTTTGAAAATTGGTAACTTGATGATTAAATTTTCCTTCAATAGATTCAACAATATAGGTAGGTAAGCGAAGGTGGATATATTCATCCTGGAGTAAGCAAAAAAGGCCGCCCCATCCTTCCTGAGTTGCGGGAACTCACTGTATTGTTGCCTCATTGAATAAATATTTGAAACTGGATCCCGTCTCGACGAATTATTTTTCGCCAAGTAATAAAGCATTGCTGCATTATTTAAAAGAAATAAATCGTTCATAATATCGCAAAAATATAAAAAAAATTTACACTTAGCACGAAACAAAGGTAACCTCACAACAATTCAAGGCGCGTACCTACTGTGGACACTATAGCGGTGCGCGCGAGCGACTTGAGGTCGCTCGCACGCGCTGGTCGCTCGCTCGTGCTCTTTGGTCGTCAACATAGGACACAGATTAAGGCTCTCAAGCAGTTTGGAATAGGCCACGCCCTTAAAACCACATTCTTCGGGAGGTTGCCCCCCACGCCGGCCGCACTCCCCACTCCGCAACACCCTGTCCACTTGGCCCTCCTAGGTTCATGGCTGGTATCATAGCGACTTTTGACGTGTTTCCTCAGATAGGATTTACCTACTGCTCACCCGTAGAGAAATGTGTAGGCCCGAGACGTTTTTTAGTTGACACCCATTTTGTTCACTCAGAACCCACACGTGAATTGGCGGTTTCAAGGATGCGAAGTTTAGCGGCGGAAAAATAAACCCTTGAAAATGGGATCACCCGGATAAGCAGTTAGTTTGCCATTTTTTATTTGGTGACTAAAAACTCAAATTAATCGTACTGCGGTGATATTTTGCTCGTAAATGGTGTCAGTGTTATATTTTGCTTCCCTAATCATCCCAAAAGCGGAAAACAAAATGTTCGAATAGGTAACTAATACCTAAGTTCAGATTGAAAAAACAAGTAGGTAGAGCAGCAATTGGCCTGCAAAAGAGTGTTGAAAATGGGCAAAAAGGTGTGAAATCATAATAAAAGTGACTTTATTATATTGCCAGGCACTTACTTATCATTGGTATAATCAATTATCTGCTTAGTCTTAGTTGTTTACATTTACATCCCTTGTAACTTCAGGCTCGCATGGTCCAAATTTTCCCATGCTCATGCTGAACCGTGAAAGAACCCATCCTGGACCATGAATGGGTGAGATACTCGTGGCATGGTGAGATGTTGAGTGACTAGCAACAAAAACTGTTTTATATTACTCACCTCATCAATTTTACACTTTACCATTAGGTGGATATTTACCTAATTACAGATGAACTTATGTGTTTCACCTCAACTTGAATATAATAACTTTCCTATCCAAATTTTCTTCAACAAACTTTCAATTATGTAACCACCGAAGAACATGAATTTAAAAAAGGTCCAGTCATGCAGCATGATCGTATAGGAAAAATTTCGTAAATTAGGTACTTTTATCGTATTGAATAATGTTAGTGTTTTAAAATTTGAGCTTTTTGAGTGCAAGGATATTTTTAACTATTATTTTATAGCACAAAACCTTCTCTAAATGATGATCCACTGTTCAAAAAGAAGATTTGGTTTTTTAGATTGTATGCAGGTTTTATCGATTTGTCACCAAATTTTAATGAAATTTAAGTATATTTTTTGGCATCATTTTGTACACATATATTACAATGTTCTGTTTTATAGTTAATAAACATTATTTGAGCAATATTCTGCTTTAAAAAAAAAAAAAAAAAAAAAAATTAACTACCTACCGAAAGCAGTGATTTCTGTAGTAGGTTCATTTTTGAAATGTGACCAATTTAATGTACTCAAAAAGTGCTGGCCAACGAACTCATCCTTGCATTTGGCAAGCTTGATTTTTTGGCGCAAGAGCAGAATCTTATCTCAATCCTAAGCAGTCAAAAGCCAAAACCTATCTACACACGTCAAACAATTTTTTCATCAAATGTTTTTCATCACCTTGATTCATTCTGAAATATGCACAGGAAACATTTGAGGCTTGGATTTCTGATAAGTGTATCTAATCACTAAATGGAAACCATGGAAAAAACTTCTTTTTGGATAATTTCTTTATTTGCAAAAATTTTTTCTTAAAAAAAGGCAAAAACTGAAAAATTAGCTTTTCTAAAAATTGTAAAAAAAAAAATTAAAAAATCACTTCAGTAGTCTGTATTAGCCCCCCTGGCCCTTAGTAAGGCTTGTACACGAACGGACATGCATAAAATCAAGCGATTGGTGGCATTTTGATCCAGGTTCCTCCACTCTTCAACAGCAGCTGCCCGTAACTCCTGTTTAGTGGTGGGAACGTTCCGTTGGCTTTGTACTGCCCTAAAGAGCATATCCCAAGCGTGCTCGATCGGGTTCATGTCGGTAGAGAAGGGTGGTCACTCCATCCTTTCGATGCTTGCCTCGTGTAGGTACTCTTCCACAATCCTTGCTCGGAGAGGGCGAGCATTGTCATCAACAAGAATGAAATCTCCATCGTGATTCTGGGTGTCACTACCGGCTGCAGAATGTCTCTCAAGTACACCTGAGCATTCATGGTACCATCTATGGGCATAAGTTCAGTGCCGAAGCTGTGCTTAATCCCTGCCCAAAACATTACTGAGCCACCGTGTTGTTGAGCTCGGATAAGTAATTGCAAACGACTAGGCCTTCCTGGAACTCTCCATACCCTAACTCGTCCACTGTCTGGCACTAGAGCAAGGCGTGTTTCATCACCGAAGAGACAATTTCTCCACTCGGTTAAGTACCTCCCAATTTTCGTGGTTTCTTGCCCATTGTAGGCACTGTCGCTTACGTTGATTATTCAATGGTGTGCACCGAAAGGGCCTTCTAGTCCTAAGATTAGCGTCATGGAGACTGTTACGGACAGTTTGATTGCTTACTCTAGTTTCTGTACTCAGCTGAAGCTGTCAGCAAACATCCCCTGCTGTTGAATTCGGACTTCGCTTGGCACCGAGGAAGAGAAAATGGTCTTCATTGGGTGTAGTTTTTCGGGGTCTTCCACTCCGAGGTCTATCATCAACAGAACCAGTAGCCCAAAATCTTTGCCATCATCTCACTACATCACTTTGCCCGATATTCAATCGTTGAGCAATTTGGCGTGAAGACATCCCTTCTTCGCTCAACGCGACGATCCGGTAACACTTCCTGGGTGACGAAACGTTTTGATTCATCATAAAGGTGTACGTGGAGAGATTTAATATGTGAACTCCCTGTACGAACTCCCAGTAATGACGATGAGACCATTTCAAGAGCTTATCTCGTTGTTCAGGATTCATGATTGATCATGTTCCGGTGTATCAATCTGAACTTCTTCAACTTTTTCCTTATGGCCTGACACTCATTACAAAGGTCAAAAGGCCCTGTCAGCAATAACAAAACTGTTGGACGATATCCCAAGTGTTTTTCTTACAATTTTTAGAAAAGTGAGTTTTTCAGTTTTTTGGTCCGTTTTCAAAGGAAAAAATGTTTAATGGAGAAAATGCTCTAACTACAGGTTTTTCTGTTTCCGCTAAAGGTGTACAGACTACTGAAGTGATTTTTTTTTTCTTTTTATAATTTCTAGAAAAGTGAATTTTTCATTTTTTTGCCTTTTTTAAATAACAAATTTTTGTAAATAAAGAAAATTATCCAAAAAAAGTGTTTTCCATGGTTTCTATTTAGTGATTAGATACACTTTTCGGAAATCCAAGCCCCAAATGTTTCCTGTGCATATTTCAGAATGAATCAGGGTGATGCAAAACTTTTTTTGATGTGTGCAGATAACCTTTTTCTTTGACACGATATCGTAGTTGTCCCATTTTATATTAGACTTCTTGCTATTACAGTAAAGTGCCCCAAGACTACCGCCTGAAGTATTACGATCGTTTTATAGGTTTTGCGTTGCACGGAATAAACATAAGGCATGTTTTATGTGAGATACGTTTCTGGTTGGTCGTCTTGCCCCTTGTTAGGGATTGTTTAAAAATGGCGTCGGAGATCGTCTCTTCAATTTCACATTGAAGCTTCGAAATTAATTTTCCTCATGTTTCGGTCTAGCTCTCTTCTCAATGTAGATCTTCGTTGGTTAGGTTTATTGTCCATTCAGGGAAGTTCGCTCGTATAAAACTGTTGTTTTATATTAGTGACTAATGCTCTGGCATGCAACTCAGAATATTGGCCAACTGTGCACACCATCTCGATTAAGCCATTGTGCCCATTGAACTGCACTGATTCGCCACTTTGTCCTCAGCGTTGTAAGATACGAAGTGTCAGATATCTGAGCCCCGCAGATATCTGATGCGCCTGACACGCGAAGATTTGAGAGACAAATCTGCCGGAGTTAAATTAAATACCGACTACTGGCGTACACCCCAAGAATTATTTTAGGTTTAGTTGTCGGTAGGGGCACTCTTGTAAAATAATTTAGCGCATAGGGTACCCATGGACCATTATTGAACTGGTCAGTCAGGTTCTCACTAGGGCCGTGTCTAACTGGGAATATTTGCAAAGGGCCTCGATTCCCTGAGGTTAAAGCCTACTGCCTCATGTGTAGGACTGATATTTATATTATAGAGTTTGAGAGGCTTGTAAGGCGCAAAGTTAAGCGGCTGAAAAAGAGAGAGCTGTAGTCACTCAGAAACGTATTGCTCTTCCATAGGCACCTCTTTGAATTGCACTTAAACTATGTCCGTGGGACTGATTGTGTTGACCTCTCGGGCAACTTACATAGTGGGTAGTTGAGATTTGAGATACCAAAATTAATTATAATAATATTATAGAAACTATTTTACACTGCCTCATTAAAATAAGTGGATACTGGCCCCGTCATCCTTTGCAGCAGGTTAAGGGAGTGGTGAAGTCGACTTCCTCTGAGAATAAGTCTCTAGGACCTCATAGCTCGTGGATTGTCGATCAACCGTTCCTGGAAACCTAGGCCTACTCTAGTGTATTAAGGTTAGATCAACAGAAACTATGCTCAGCACTAGGATCAAAACTTTTAATTTGTAAAATCACTGAGATCGTGCGTCTTGAAAGGGGGGTCAGGATTTATGGGGGATGTTTCTATCACTGGCGGCCCGGCCTCTAGGGCTCCTGGTGCATCACCCCCTGAGTTCTGAATCCCTGTCTACATGTTTATTTTTTTATGCTCTAAAACTTATAACACAGACTCTTGCGATTTATGGATAGTGAAAATGGATTAATTTCTCCAGTTAGCTTGGTTCATATTACCTCAATTAGGTTACAAGATCGATGGTCATGGCAAGTAACTGGTCTTGCGAGAGTATCCATGCATCATTAGTATCCATGCATGCATGCATAACTATCAGTAAACATGGTTCTGCTATCGACCTTCACTTGTGAATGTCCATAAGGGTATCTTCTACTCTAAACACAATCAGGATCGTCCTGTATACCTTCTGGGGACACGTCGAGAAAACGTGTTACTTAACAAAAGTCGCTGTGCACGCTATTTGCATTGTATCTGTATACCAATTCAGACAGCTTTCCTCACTGGTCCCTTGGGAGACAATAATGAAAACATTCATATTTTCTTTGTGTACCCTCTTTAGCATAGTTAAAACATATGGGGTTACATACTCAACTTAGAAAAAATACTGGATACAGCTTATGAAAACTTGAAATATGGAGAACAGAGGTGACAAGTGAAGTCTTTGAGAGCCAGGAGGAATAAGGGATGAGCCTTCTATAACTAATTTTGAGTCCAAAGAAATAGAGAACCCCATATGTTGTGTACAGGTGGTTCAGGTATTTGTCTTACCCTAATTAGTATATTTTTATTAGTCTCTCGAGGTACATAGACAATTAGAAAAATCCTGATAGTAAATATTCCTCCTGTCTTATTTTACTTATTTGCCTTTGAGTACTAGAATTGTTAGTAAACCAATACTGGTTTCTCTAGATACACAGATAATAGAAACTCTGATACTAGTTATTTCCTCTGAATTTATTTACTTATGTGCTTTTGAGTACTAAAAATGTGTTAGGAAACCAATGCTTTGATTCAACTAACTTTTCAACTCAGTGTGTACTTTCAGATCGCACTCACACAGATCCTACAATGAGTCAATCAGATTCAGATATTTCACTGACCGGAAGCTTGGCCAAACGAATGTGGGACGAGACTGACCATGAAAACAAACACTTAAATACTGACATGGACCAGGATTTCGTAAGAAAATCAGTCTTAGATGACCTTAAGCAGCATCTTGAGGTGAGTTTCCAATTAATTAACTCTAGACTTGATGCCATGGAGAAGATTTGACCAACTTTCCAGACAAGTAGCTGCAAACCAAGCACCTCCAAATGGCGTCCCTCAGACAGACTCAAACGTCCCCTTCGCTTCGCATAATGTCCCACTTGCTCTGACCACAGATACTAACAATACTGACAATTCTAAAATACCTGAAAATCGGAACATCTTACGGAAACTGACGAAATATGAAGGTCTTTGGAATGTATTTTTTAAGAACCCAAGTACACTATTCTTACAAAAAATCTAACGCTGATTCCGAAAATGAGGTCAAAAGTTGAAATTAAATGAGGTGAAGTGGAGAAATTGGAGTTTAAAAGGAAAAAAACACAGTTTACCAGGGAAAAAACCTTTAAAAAAATCATATTTTGAGTACGGATGAGATAAAAATATGCAGTTGGCGGCGTTTTACTTCATTTTTGTTGCAAATTAATCGAAATAAATTTCAATTATCCGGTTCCACCCTGTAAATGTAGAGTGAAATAACAACAAAAGGAGAAGAACATGTATTACACGTACATTTGTACTATGTAGGTACAAACAAAAGTTACATGGCTACAAATGTATATAAATACTGTAAAATATAAAATACAATATAATTGTAAACATACCAGATCAACGATCAATCGACAATCAACACGTTTAGCCGCATAAAAAATCCCCAAAACTAAGGGGAGCAAGTCCTCTTAAAATTTAGATACAAATGAAACGCTTCCTATCATAATTATGAACACTAACAGACAGTGTTAACTCCCTCACATCGAACCATTTTGCGTTGCATTTAACCTACTGAAGAGAACAATAAGGTCGTGCATATTAGAAGTAGGATATCGATGAGAGGTCGAAACAAAATCAGACGTAAAAATTCAAGAATACACACTGCAGGGATGGTAATGATATTCAAATTTATGAAGGCGTGTTTGCAATCGGCTCTATACCCCAACCTTGCTAATTCTCTGACTGCAAGCGTACACCGCCTAGCTTTTGCAAGGGCAGCCAAATGATCAAACTTTGTGAAATGATTTGCAGTTTTTTTTTCCCCCACGGTATTGACTCACTGTACCATGGGTAAAACAAGGATGGAAATGGGAAACAAGCAAAGTCGTAGGTTTTGAAGATTATTAAAAATGAGAAATCAGTTTTATTTGGATTGATGACGAAATTTCAACATATGGGGCCTAATGGACGAATAGTCCACCGTCCTGAGATCGAAAAGACCTATTTCGCCTCAAATATTGGATAAATTCGAACTCTTCGTCGTTAAATGTATTCTACGTTTGTATAGGTAATACCTACCCATGTTAAGGGGTAAAATGATTGGATAAGAAATGTGAGGAAAAATACAATTACATATAAATACATTAACTTACAAATAAAAACACATAAAATACATTAAAATTACATATAAATACATTACATTCCAAAGATAACCAACTCATTAACCAAACTCAATAAGTTAACACTTAAATGGAGGTGGGATACTGAAATGGCCAACAACCAAATTATAAAATTAGAACTTATAAAAAATCAAGTAGGTGCAAAGAAACACCCGCAACATGACTGTACATTTGTAAGAATTAATTATCACTTGAAAGTAGGGCATAGGTACTTCAGGTATTATAAAATGCTTTTTTCCAAAGTTTTTGTTTACAGTTTTTTCCAAGTTTGAAAATTTACTTAGTAACTAGTTATTTTATGAATTAGGGCCCAGCTTGGTTGTCAAAATGTTGTCCGAAAGCTTCTCACCTGAGAATGAAAAATTTGATATCAATAAATTCCATAAGTGCAATAATAAAATTACATAAATCAAATTTCTCATCATGATTAATCTATTATCAGCGAAATGTTGGGGTCATTACATCAAGAACTTACAAAGGAAGATGTGTTTTTATCGTCTCACAGAACGGAGCTCTCGGAAGACTCAGTCATCACGGACGGAGGACTTCTTACCTAATAACAAAACATTAGATTTTAATTTATGTGAAATGCATAATACAATGGTACCAGGCATTAGAATTCTCATCAGTTTGAAAATCTGCTTTAAATTAGTTTTACTCCAGGAGGATTAATAAACCTGCATGCCTTGATAAGTATTTTTTCTTATTACCAAAAGAGGACTAGCTTGGTTACAGGCTTGCCTGGCGTACGGATTCTTATCAAGTTGTCCATGCAAAAGCTGAAACTTGCACTGAACGCCAAATGTCTGGTTTCCACAGAAAGAGCGGCAGATGTCTGGTTTTTGTTTCAATCAATGCATGTGCCTTTTGTTGTAGGACGTCGAAACAACCTCGGAACATACATTTGAAGACTGTGACCGAACAACCCTGTATGTTACAATTTTTCGTTAATTTTTTATTTAAGCCGCACCTCAACCAGAAGGGTCATTAGCGGCATTGAACATGGTGTCTAAAGGGACACTAGAAGTGGCACAATTCTATGGGGAGCCATGTTGCCATCCTTGACTAAAAAGGTGCGCCATCATGGACTCTACTGGCAACTCGGAGGGGGAAAAAATGAGGAGTACAGTTATGACCACTGTTTAGCCCCCAAAGTGGATTAAAAAAAACCCAAAAATAAAGTAATACAACGAAGACTAGATGTAAAATAAGCTAATAACTATATACATGCTACTATGTACAGTCAGCAAAGTGGAATAAAACTACGACTAGATGTATATAAATATATCACAGATCAGATATCACAGTTCATAGTAGGCGGCTCTCAGGTACAACAACAGGGATCGGACCTTGTCTGGTCCAGATAAAATGTCAACTCACTGAGGGGGCTGATGCTTGACTCGAAGGTCCACAAGGGCTGGGCAGTCCTCCAGAAAGTGGTGGATGGACAGATTACCCCCACACCTCCCACACACAACATCTCGGGCTTCTGCACTAAGCAGGTGTCTGTGAGTAAGACGGGTATGGCCAGTGGCAACCCGGTTGACCACTATTCGATCCCTCCTTGGAAGTAGGGTTACGAAAGGGCCCACCGGGCTCAAGTCCTGAAGGACACCACGCAGACCAGTGACCTCACCCTGCCATTGCTCATGCCAGATGGAATTGGCTTTATGTTGCATGTAGGAGATTTGATTTTTTTTTTTTTCAATTATTATCTTCAATAATGAATTTATGTAATTGACCAAGAAAAAAATTGTTTAACACCCCCTTCAAAATTTGTTGGTTTACGTTTCAAGATGCGTAGAATTCCAAAATCGAAGAAAAAATTCCGTCCGTCCGCTGTCCAGAGCTTTTCTCCAAAACAACTGGACCAAAGTTTAGGAAATTTGGCTCAAAAATCATACATAGGCTGAGGTGCCAGTAACATCGGCATCAATTTAGGTCGACACTAAAGGGTAGTAATTAAGGGCTGAAATATTGTAAAATCTTGACATCAAAAACTTTCGAGGTAACAGTAATGTTTTTTGGGTCTCATTTATAGACATCATCCCAGCAGAGAATCGGATGAAACCACCCGGGTGGCTGTGCGCTCATCCATTTGCTCCCCCAGTCAGGCAAGAAAAAAATTAACAACATGGTAGCAAATCATAACTGGTGGAATATAGAAAAAATCCAATAGCCTTGTAACTACGACGCTCGTATCAGCTCATATAACTCGAATGGAATTTATAACCGGGTTTATTATAGGTACCTAGTGGAAGCGTTGTTTTCTCCTTCGGGAGATGAAACATTTTTTTGTCTCCAAAATCAAAAATTTCACTCGCATTTTACGTTTTATACCATTCGGGACAAATTTTATTCTGTGTCTGTAGTGTATCCGCAAATCAGAGGAACAAGCCTCATTTCTACAAATCTCATCCGATTTTTATGAAACGTTCATGGAATGTACTAGTTAGGGTGAAGATGGTCCACTATCAGTTTCGTTGTTCTCAAATCAATACTTTGCCCAGTCAAATTAGACCAAAAAGAGGCAAATAGGGGAAATAATTCATAGTAAAGAAATTTTTTTCACCAAGCTCTTCCTTCATACGTAGTAAATCATATCTCAAAAGTCCCCTAGTATGGGGGGTGAGCTCGACGAGGGGGGGGGGGGGGTTGTTTTTCTCAAATTTTTTGACTTTTTTTCGTTTTTTTGCCTATAACTCGAAAAGTAAGCGTTCTAGCGACTTGTTTACTATTACCAGAATTAAAGTGCATAAAATTTCCTACAATTTGCACTCCTGACTTCATTCTCTACGATTAGGCGTTCCGCCGCTAGAGCGCGTTGAAAAGTAGGTATAATTTCAAAAAATCAGCAAAAAGGCCTTTATGCTCTTTTTACGCAGAAATCATTCGTATGAAGCTTCTGGGTGACTTAGAATACATCATGACTTGTTTTCCGAACGTCAGTGATGCTCGGACAGTGGCTTGAGCAGGTTTCATGTATGTCTTTTTTTTCTGTTCTTCGCTTACATCCTGGAAACTGTGATAACCATAACATATTTTCAGCGCCCTTACCAACAAACTGTGAATTACCGGTGAATATATTTGTATATAAAACACAGTGGCTCTTAAAAAGAAAAAAAAAGGAACTAAAGAAAATGAGCTGTGTTTCACCAAAAAATGTTTAGTGTGCAGGTACAGTATAACCCATGTTAAAGTAATATTCACAAAAGGAGTGGGAAGGGGAAGGGGTCATCAATCTTCACAGGTGTCTGCTCTTCATACATTGAACACCATCCACAGTCAAACTGAAAATCAAAATCGGATTACAGTGAGGTGCATATAATCTTATATTGATAGTGGTAGTAAAGTAGACAACCATCCCAGGTTGGGGCTTTTCGTCCGACTGCCTCGGGTGTCGCGGACGAGTTCAGCTGTCCTCCAAATGGAGGATCAGATTCGTTCTGATGATTTCGCTTAAAGCTCCTCATTGCCTCGCCCCCTTGAGTGAAGAGAGTTTCGCAGTACAGAAGCGCGAAAATTACTTGGACGTCTGACCCTTACCTGGGCGGTCACCCATCCAATTACTCCCCACGCTCGGCGTTGCTTAACTTCACTAATCGCATGAGAAACGGTTCATTGCAACGCCTAACCCGTACGGCTCTTATATTGATAAATAGATGAAGTTCATGCAGATGATTAGGATGAAACTTACATAGCGACGGCATATGTTTTGAGTGAGTAGTCTCATGGTTCCATGTGTGTTTCATCATCTACTGTAGATGAACCGTCGTCAGCAAGTGGTGGGTTGTTTGTGCAGGAACCTGAACAGTTGGAGCAGAGTGCTGAGCAGTGGATGCCAGCTCTGTGGCATCCACATCGACCACTACCGCAGCTTTTGGTGCAGCTGCAAAATATATTCTGCAGAATTTCAGTTGTTGCTGGTGGATCCAAAGTTGGGATTGGTTTGAGGAAGCCATCGTCTTCCCTACTCAAGCCCCAATTCACTCACATCCACGGCTCAACACTGCCATCCCTATGTAAGTTTCATCCTAATCATCTGCATGAACTTCATCTATTTATCAATATAAGAGCCGTACGGGTTAGGCGTTGCAATGAACCGTTTCTCTTGCGATTAGCGAAGTTAAGCAACGTTGAGCGTGGTGAGTACTTGGATGCGGTGACCACCCAGGTAAGGGTCAGACGTTCAATTAATTTTCGCGCTTCAGTACGGCGAACCCCACTCCATTCAAGGGGTAGAGGCAATGAGGAGCTTTAAGCGAAATCATCAGAACGAATCTGATCCTCCATTTGGAGGACAGCTGATGACATTCGCGACACCCGAGGCAGTCGGACGAAAAGCCCCAACTTGGAATGTTTGTCTACTTTACTACTACTATCAACATAAGATTATATGCACCTCACTGTAATCCGATTTTGAATTTTCAGTTTGATTGTGGATGGTGATTCTCAATGGATGAAGAGCAGACACCTGTGAAGATTGATGACCCCTTCCCCCTCCCACTCCTTTTGTGAATATTACTTTAACATAGGTTATACTGTACCTGCACATTAAACATTTGTTGGTGAAACACAGCTCATTTTCTTTAGTTCCTTTTTTTTCTTTTTTAGAGCCACTGTGTTTTACATACATATATATTCACCGTAATTCACAGTGAGTTGTTAAGGGTGCTGAAAATCATCATAGTTGGTGATGGTTAAGGGTGCTGGTTTCATAGTTTCCAGGATGTAAGCGAAGAACAGAAAAAAAAGACATACATGAAACCCGCTCAAGCCACTGTCCGAGCATCACTGACGTTTGGAAAACAAGTCATGATGTATTCTAAGTCACCCAGAAGCTTCATACGAATGATTTCTGCGTAAAAAGAGCATAAAGGCCTTTTTGCTGATTTTTTGAAATTATACCTACTTTTCAACGCGCTCTAGTGGCGGAACGCCTAATCGTAGAGAATGAAGTCAGGAGTGCAAATTGTAGGAAATTTTATGCACTTTAATTCTGGTAATAGTAAACAAGTCAATAGAAACTTTTCGGCAAAAAACCGAAAAAAAGTCGAAAAAAAGGAGAACCCCCCCCCCCCCTCGTCGAGCTCACCCCCCATACTAGGGGAATTTTGAGATATGATTTACTACGTATGAAGGAAGAGCTTGGTGAAGAAATTTCTTTACTATGCATTTTTTCTCCTATTTTCTCTAATTTGACTGGGCTACTTCACTCAGAGCATTCGCAAATGTAAATTCCACCAAGCAAATTTTTCCACGCTCAAATTCGTAGGATAGTTAAGTGGGGAAGATTGGATAAACCCTTAAGCTGGTCACACACGAGCGTTCCAACAAGACAAATGGCTTGGTAGCGCACCAATGGAACAATGTGTACGGCCAAACCCGATCATGATTGGAGCGACGGACGAGGCGTGATGGAATTTCGACAGATCCAAAAGCCATCGTGCCACGCCAAAACTCCATCGCGCCAACTTCTCGTGTGTGGAAAAACCCGATCGAGCGGGACGGATAGATGGCGCAATGGAGCGATCGTGTATGTCGAAGCGCGCGCGTTTTTGTCTCAGTTGATGATGAGCAGTCGGCAACACTGGGTCTCGGTCTCCGCCGATTTTTACCCGAACTACATTGTCATCAAACGAAAATGAGTGCTTCAAACTGATATTGCTGTTACAAATTTAAGCTACTCATAATTCATCCCAGTGGCCAAGAATCGTAGTGTAGCCGTAAGCCTTTCATCGGGAGTACTGCCCTGTCTCATGACTGCTATTGCTTCCGAGACTGCAAGGCAGCGGAAGCTTTGTATTCACTTTCGAAATGAAAAAAAATTTCTTGCTCCAAAATCAAAATTTTCACTCGCATTTTGCGTTTCAGAGCCTCCTGAACAAATTTGGTTCCGTGTCTGTCTGTCTGTCCACATTTCCTTGTAACAGCCATAACTTCAACAACTTTGATCCGATTTTAACCAAATTTTCAGGGATTGTGCGGGTTAAGCTCTAGATGGTCCCCTATCAACTTCATCATGATCGAATCAACGGTAGCTTTTGCGCAGGCGCTAACGTGAATTCCTTGTGACGGTCATAACTCGGTCAATGTTGAACGGATTTCGGTCAGATTTTCAGAGATGATGTGGGTAAGGTCCCTTGAGGTCCCATAAGACAATCATCATGTACCACCAGGGTCGTACTTGTACTACATAGAGCGACCTCTCATAGGCTAGGATAACCAGCCCTATTATTAGGCGAAAGGGTCTCCATCAGAGGTATGAGAAGGGCAAGCTAAGCTGTAAGCCTCTTGTATTAATTTTGAAATGAACACTCAACTACGATCTACAATACTGTTTCATTCACCTAAGTAACCAAATCTATTAAAAGTTGAAGAAGAACGTTAGATCACATATTCGTAGTTCTAACACGTTATCAGGCATTTTATTATTTTAATTAGGTATCAGTTCATCACGATGGTTATGTTCACCGTGTTTGGGTGTAGTAATCTAAGTAAGATGGTTTTCCCAAGGGATGAAACTTTAAGAAAACAGTAGATTTTTGCTATCCACCAGGAAAAGAATTTTGCGATTAAAAATTCAACAAAAGCGTGGCTGCTCCCTAACGCAAGCTTCTCATGTTCGGAGCCCCATTGACGCATCTAACAGTCCCTGGGCTGGTCCCATTGTTTTAGTCCAGAAGAAAGATGGAAGTACGCCATTTGTGAACAATGAGGAAAGAAATCAGAGAAGGGAGGGTCAAGCGTCAAGGTCCCCTCTCCATGATGTCTTGGTTGATAATGCATCATTTAGGGCAGACGGGAATTGAGTCAGTGTCTAAGTGTATCAATAAGAGTATTCATGCACTCAGTGCGATTCATAGACGTGATTAGAGGGTGATCCTGAACCTTTTTTGAAACCAGCGTTAAAACTCCTAATATAATTTGTCTTTTGATTCTTGAAAATACCATACTGCCAGCTGTAACAAGAACTATTCTGACAAATAAATATTTCTAAAAACCCATGAAATTTAAAGTTTTACTTGTTTAACAAATAGGTACTGAAAATTGTCAAATCTCACAAAAACTGCCTCATGTAAGCTTTTTAACAGTTTGGTCAGCATTGCGATTTCTTTTCAATTTGGTAGATATATATATATATATATATATATATATATATATATATATATATATACATATATTAGATTGTATTTGAAAGGAAAAAAAAAACGAGGTATGACAAGGGGGTGAAAGAAATGTTATCATGCTCGTATAGCTTGACGAATACAGTCGACACAACGTCCCATTAGCAAACCATAAGGCTGGCTTCACACGAGGCGTTTTTGAGAATACACAATGTGAACGGGCGGGTGCAAGGAGTTGTAGCTCTGTGGAAAGTGAATGGGAGTTGCCCGAACCCCTTCACACGCGGTCAACTCGTCCGCCCGTACACGTGGGAGCCCGGCACAGTGCCTGCACCGTTCTCATCCCCACTAGTTGGTTCTACTCTTTAGGACACTAGCGCCAATGAGCTTCTTCACACGAGTCAACTTCGAGCTTCGAGCCTGGAAGGCATAGCTCTGCGAGGTTTGAATATAGAAAATTTTATAGAATCTATTCGGATTTGTCCCGCGGTATGGGACATGAGGTGTAGTGATTATGGTGAAAAGATTAAAAAAGTTCCAGTCATGCAGCATGATCGTATGAGCGAATTTTCGTAAATCATCGTATTATATAATATTAAATTGTTTTGAAATTTGAGCTTTTTGAGTGCAAGTAAATTGTCAACTATTGATTTTATTGCAAAAAACGTATTCTAAATAATAATCTACAGTTCAAATAGAGAAGAACGAACTTTTGAATTTTTAGCTTTTTTGCAGTTTTCATCGATTTTTTAGCAAATTTTAATGAATTTTAAGTACATTTTACAGCATAATTTTGTACATAAATTTTTTATTGTTCTATTGCATAGTTAATAGACTTTATTTGAGCAATAGTCTACCAGCAAATATGAATTAAACGATTTTTAGCAGTTTTTAGCTATTTTTAGTGATTTTTTGAGTACATGTTTTGAAATTTGACCAACTTAATGTGCTCAAAAAGTGTTGTCCAACGAACTCATCCTTTCTTTTGAAATGCTTGATTTTTTGGCGAAAGAACGATCAATTCTATCGAGAGCTATCGTCTGGAATGACACATACGTATTTCAGAATGCCTCAAAACAGATTTTGATGAATTTTTGAAAATTTTTATTTAAAAATTTTTGGAGCCATTGCAATAGCTTTATTTTCTAAGAAAATTCGCTAAAAGTGAGGCGTGGAGGGAAGTGGCCCGAAAATGTCATGGTGCATTTGACGATTTGGAGCCAACACAACAGAGTGGAATCAGTAGGAACATTTCATCAAAATTATTTGAATTAATTAAGTACCTAATTATTAAATTAAGAATTTTTCCTATATTACCAAATGTCAACAACCAAGACCTATTACGAAGTATCCCGGAAGTATAACGGAAATTTTGTTACGCAAAGAAAAAAAACGTCACGCAACCTATAAACAAGGTAGGTGTTGTCATGATTGTGCATACTAGCAATGTTATCACCACGACGACGTGAATTCATATTCGTGGAAGAATTGGGCATCGTCGAGACTATGTTACAGCAAATTCAGTAATTTTGGGTCAATAATTATTTTATGTTTTCTAATTGTTATTTTATTTAAAACAATAAAAAACATTAAAATTACTGAGATATTTTCAATGCTCATAGCTCTTCTCTCGTAAGAGAGAAAGTACGAGCGGCCTGTCTGATAAGTTGCCTCGTCTGAAGGGAGCGTTCACACGGCGGTCAACTTTGTGCCAAGGGCAGGCAACTTAGTGCCTGTCAACTTAGTGCCTCGTGTGAAGCCGGCCTAAGGCTGGTCATTTTCCGCTTCTTAAAACAACCGAACATTAAGCTTCCAGAGCAATTTCCGCCCGGACACCTCGATGAAAAGCCGGACTTTTTTCCCACTCCCATTCCCCCAAATCAGCTGCGCCTGAAATGTGCACTACTGTTTTGAAATTCGAGCATTCTGAGTGCATAGAAATAGTTAACTACTAATTTTATGGCAGTAAAACTCGTTCAAAATAATATTCTGCAATTAAAAGAAGATTCGGAAATTTTAGCTCATTTTGGGAATTTTTATGGATGTTTCAGCAAATATTAATGAAATTTGAGTACAATAGTCCGCATAATTTTGTACATAAATTTTATGTTCTAGTTTGTTGTTGATCAACTATCTTTGGCTTAAATCCTGCTAAATATAAATTTGACAATTTTTAGCAGTATATAACCATTTTTAGTGATTTTTTTTAGTACATTTTTTTAAATTTGACCCATTTGGTGTGCTCAAAAAGTGTTGGCCAACGAACTCATCTTTTCGTTTGGAAAGCTTGATTTTTTGGCGCAAGGAAGGAATTTGTATCCCAATCCTAAGGAGAGTTATCGTTTGGAAGCTGGCTACCGCTCCAAAAACCGATTGTGAATGGGGAAACCCGAATGGAGCGGCGTGGCGCGGTCGAATATTCAACCAGCCAGAAATCTTCCGAGCCACGCCATTTTGAGCGGGCCCGTGAATGGGGAAATCCGGCGCAGATCAAACAATTCAGTTATGGATCACTTTATTCAAAATATTCCTCCTGTACCTCCCTTCGGTATTTAAAGACTTGAGGTCAACCCATTTGAGTTTACCCTCACACAAAACAACCTTACACAACGGATAAAAACTGCCGCAAATATAAATGGAGAAATACGACCTCAGATTAGAGAACTATTCTAATGAAAACAAACTGATTGCTAATAATTTCTTCCATTTCTTCTTCCACTGTTTCAATGTGCACGGATGCTAAATTTACCCATATAAATACTTCTATAAACATCTGAACTCTTTGTTGAAGCTAGGCAAATACTTTTTCGAACCCGTTGTTCGCTAGGGATTACTGGGCTAGTCATCACAAATGGACCAAAGCTGTTGTCTCTGAAGTCACTATAGTTCACAGACCTACCGAGTGAACACTGAAGGTGATACGACCTGGATACGCCATGAGGACCAATTGTGGTCCAGAACTCCACAGACATATGTGTCAGAAGATCATGAAAAGCTGACACATACAGAAGACACGCAGGGATTCACTAGACACCAAACTCCAGAAAGACCTACCGCCAGGAAATCATGGGAAAATAATGAAACCATATGGAAAACTGATCATCAATATTAATTAATTACCAAAGCATGAAGAACCAAATCCATTTGAAGGATTTTCTCCAATTTCCTACAAATCACCACCAGCCCCTCGCGAATCACTTCCCTTCCATGGATTTTCACCAAATCCTGAACCTTCTGTGCATCCGGGATATCGACCTAACGTCGTACACCATTAAAGGAGTCGTCTTGTAGTGCTGCTCGACCCCTTCGTGTGAAAAATAACCCTCCCAAACGGTACAGCCCCAGTTGAACTTTCCACAGTGATGTGACTTTTAGAAACCAAAAATAAAAGTTATTGTAAGAAAAAAGCAATTAATTTATTAATTTATTTTCTAAATTACTTCGCTCCACTCAATGGGGAGGATGTTGTGACTCCATGATAGTTCCATGTATAACTGCATGTTAAGTAACAGTAATTTACCTTCCTACTTAGAGAACACGTTGATGTTACTTTTCCATTAAAACAGTTTTAACCACATTGTGCAGAGATAGTATAAAGTGGAGATAAGTGATACATCGATCTTTCGAAAATTATTTAATAACTGTAAATTTAATATTGAGAAGTCATTTAAAGTGTTAATAGTTATAGATCATCTTGGTAATTAATACAACACAGAGAAAAAGTCAAGGATAAATCGGTGAGTAATCTAATATTGGATTTTCCATAACTAGATAGCGAACAGGTTAGAACATAAAGCAACTTCCTTTGTTCTTTGTTCTCAACACGTGCTCATTAACCAACCTATAAAGATCACATTTTCTTTTCTTTTCATTTCTTTCAGTTGCTTAAATGGAAAAAAATAAACCACCTGATCCTGGTGGTAGATGGGGAGAAGAACTTCCACAAAGGCTGAGCCATATGGCCGGGAGTTCTAAACCCCAACACACCGGGACCTCAGAAAGAAAAAATATTAAAACAGACAATGCCGAGGCGGGATCCCGCGACGGCAACCCTGCTAATAAACACTTATTCACAAGAAAACGGGGATTAGCTGCAACACTTAATAAAAAGGTGAAACAGATGTCCGCAAAGATAGAGACAATGCAAAAACAGGGAAAGGAGGCACCCGTCTCCTATAAAGAAAAACTATTGCAAATTAAACAAGAATTAATGAAAGTTAGGGAAGACCTTTTGACTAAGGAAAAAAAAGACGATAATAAACGTAAAAGAGACGAAAGCACACAACCGACAACAAAAGAAGAAAAGGTAGAAGCAACAAAAAATGCCATCGTAATAGCTGAAAAAGCTCTGGATCGAACGGTAGGCAAGAAACGAAAACTTAGTAATGAACGACAAGTGGGTCTGAAGAAAAAAGACAATTGGACCGAAGAAAATATTACAGAAATGAGGAAAATCATAATTAAAGAACTTTTAAACAATATTGGTAGAAGACCGGGAGCGGATCGCTCCATAAAAATGGGCTTTCTGAACTCGGGAGTACATGAAGATAAAAAATATTATTTATTCACCTGCTTAAATGAGGCAGCCATGCTGTCCCTCACTAATATTTTACAAAAAGTGGTTGAGGAGAACGAGTGGAAGGTGGTAAGTGAAGAGGAGTTTCCAACTAGAGAGTTTTTGTGTGGAAGATCTCATGGTCTAGTTACCGAAAGAGAAGACTTCCAAGACGTAATAGAAATGAACAATAGAAGACACGAGGAACTTAACTTCAACGATTGGAAACTCATGAATTTGACAAAGAAGGTCTAATAACATACTTTGAGATTTCGGTATCAAAGCAGGATGCTAAGAATCTTGAAGAAATAGGTTTCTTAACAATCGAATTTTGCCTAGAGAGGGTGTGGATCAGAGGTAAAAGATTCGGAGAACGCATCGATTGGGATCTAGATAAGGGATTTCCCACACTAGACCAATCGACCATAAAAGAGTCCAAAAGAGGGGAGGGGGTAAAAGCGAGAATTACGATGGTTCAGCTGTGTAAAAATCTAGAAAAAGTTATTGCTGTGGAAAAAAAAAATACTTTTACCATCCAAAAAATGCGCAGGTTCCATTTTTCGTGGTTCCGATGACGTTGGGTGGTGAGGGTTATGGAATAGAATTGGTGTTCAAGATACTTGAATATTCTAATGTAGTTCACCACTAAATGGGGTCTTGTGCCTTTTTTCATTACTGGAAGTTTAAAAAAAATACTGTTGAACAATCGCGAAATCCATTCATCATGGTTCCGATGATGTTGCGTGGTAAGGGTTATGATAAAGAACAGCTGTTCAAAAACACTTGAAAATATTCATGTAATTTAGCGCTAATAGGGGCTCTGGTAGATATCTTTTTTTCATAGATAGAAATTTGAAACCAATGTAGGACCTTCGAAAAACTTCTCTGTAGGTGTGGTTTAAATTTCAAATCATTCAAAGGTCAGAAAGAATGGGGAAAATATGTTTAGAAACCTGAAAATAAATAATTCAGCGCTAAATTGCCTATAAACCTGCGTCTATTAGCGCTGGACTGGACGCGGCTTAAGAATAGCCAATAACATAATTTTAATTCGACTGAATCGATTTGTGGATCAGTGCGGTGGTCTGGCAGTCCGCGCCCTTGTCTTTACTTTAGCAAATTTTGTTTAAAATCCGAAAATGTCGAACTTAATTTAAGGGCACCCGGTAGGCAAAAAAACTTTTTCTAGGTAAATTTTTATTATTGTCTTAAAAAAACTAGACAATCCACTGAACAAGACGGTATAACCAAATGTATTAAATTATAATCTAAAGCGTATGAAATAAATTAGTAAATTCAGCGACTAGTGCATTCCGGCTGAAGAAGGGTAGGAAGCGGCTATTTGAAGGCTGAGGGTCAGGTTCCGACAGTAAATGTTCAACCCATCTCTTAGGAGGATTTCTCTTCTGCTTACGAAAAACTCGTTGAGATCTACCCATTCTGATGAGAGCTTATCCCAAAAGTTGCGAAACGAGCAAGAAAAGAAGTAAAGAATCGCAAGCACACACGTAGCGAAGAACAACACCGATGTAAACAAAGACTTGACTTGACTTTTCTCAATTTTTGTTGTTGAGGACATGAGGATGTTGTCAGAACATCCATCTTCCTCCATCCATCTTTCCATCTTCCTCCTCTTCTGTTGTTTGTTTTTAAATTCTGTGCTAGTGAATCATGCGGGCAATGCGAAAAGATGCGTGGAGGTGAAGTTTTCAAAAAATTTGCTCTCCTGAACAATTGCATTTTTTTCAACTTCATGTACTTTTTTCTCGGGAACGGTTCATCGTAGCAACATGATCCAAATTTTGTCGTATAGATTAAAAAAAAAAAGCTTCAGACAAGTCAGATAGATTCATGAAATCTGACTTGGCTTGGTAAGCATGAATTTCTGAATGCCAAAAATCGGGGTCAAAAAGGACTATTTTTGGATGGCATGTACAAAATATTTTTAATGATCCTATAAGAAAACTATCCGACTTATTTGAAGAACACAACCAGTAGTACATGCAGTAAAAAATTGAACGATACTTTCCCCTAAGCTCTTCATTACTTTCCCCTAAGCTCTTCATTCTGTTCTTGGCGGACCTCAAGGCCAATTTGAGGGGCTGGGGCTGTCATGGTATCCCTTTCGCGGGTAGGGAATTGATGGTGCTGCTGTTTGCCGATGATGTTGCCATTTTGGCGGATTCGCTCCCCGTTGCTCAGAGGAAGGTCACTGCTTTGACGGAGTATTGCATGGAGAAGCAACTGAAAATCAACCCCAAGAAATCCAACATCTTGATTTTTGATAAGGGAGGTCGGGTCGCAACAGGTAGAAAAATCATGTGCAGTGACGAGGAGATCAAGCGGGTTCCGTCCTTCCAGTATCTTGGAGTAACTTTTAGCCGATCTGGTAAGTTCAACCAAAATAAGGAAAAGTTGATCAAGAAGGCAAGAGTGGCTATTGGAAGTACACGAGATATTCTTTTCCATGGAAAAGTGGACTCATGGGACGCAAAGTTCAAACTTTTTGATTCGCTTGTGGCATCAGTGCTTCTGTACGCAGCAGAGGTTTGGGGAATTTGGTATACGGAAGATATCGAGGTCGTACAGATGTTATTTCTCAAAAGCACACTCTGTCTGCCACATGGAGTTCCCGACACTTCCTGCGTCTTGAGGCAGATCGACTTCCATTGAAAGTCTATGTACTTGAGCGTGCTCTGGGCTTCCAATCAAGAATCCTCAAAATGAGCGAAGAGAGATGGCCGAAGTTATGCCTTCAGGAGCTCATATCATACCACAAAAATCCTAGGAACTCGATTGACTTCAACTGGGTGACTAAGCTCGATAGCATATTTCAGTCTGTTGGAGTGAAAATGGATTGGGACGAGCTTAATTTTGACGCATTCCAAATCGATCGCAAGAACGTAATTGATGGCTACAAGAACCTATGTAGGAGCCTCGACAGCCAACGGGCATAGAACTCTGAGTACAACCCATCATTCCGTGCCATCCTGGACTATGATGGACGACAGGGATACCTGGGGAAGGCGGGGAATATCCATCGAGAGCGGCTGATAGCACAACTGAGACTGGCGACAAGAAATGTAGGCATGGGCAAGCTGAAATTCTACCACAGACGCAACAAGTACGAATTGGAAATAGCGAGACTTGTTCCCTCTGCAGCCTCGAGGTCCCCAAGACGTTGACCCACTTCCTGTTTGTATGTCCTCTTTACAGCTCATACAGAACATACTACCAAGGTGGATATGTAAATATAACCAGCACATGGAGGGAGTTGAATCGGTTTATCGTTCTCTCCTCGATACGGGACATGACAGGAGGAAGATGAACGATTTATACAAATTTGTGCTGAGATCTCTCATGCTAAGAGCCTTTGCCCATAACGAAGTGTAGCCCCCCCTCACAACATATTCTTCCTGCAGAAGACATCCACTATTCCAGAGTGGCACCCAATGAAGTGCACAGTGCACTGAAGTGTAATGCTCACGTTTAGGTTAATCGCTATTCTATTTTTTCCTTGCCTTCACCTCCTGGTATTATTAGTGAAACAATTTGTGTAATTAGGAAGAGAAAATTTTGATTTGTTTATGATTTTTGATGTAAGAGATCTTTTATTTATCTAAATTCGATCCAAGTATGAGCAGTTTTATCCCATTGTTTAAACACGCCGAACTCTTGTAACAATCATGTAAATGATTTCTACAAATAAAGTTATTTTGATTGATTGATTCAAAAAAATGAACGAAATTGAACGAACAACAACCTGGAAAAAGATACATGAAAATTGCAAAATCGCCTATCTTGAATGGGGGTTACCGGGTGCCCTTAAGTGAGTGATAAATGGTTCGAATTGTCATTAAAATTTCAGCATATTGTCTTGTTTGACGATTCAAGCCGCCAGATCACTCACCTCTTTGCGTTTTCAAAAGTGATTACTTTGAAATGATAACTACATATTCAGTGTGGTGCTTGGAAGGACCTATATATTTTTTTTAACTTCTACCTATGAAAACAAGGCAACCAAACCCCCATTTAGCGCTAAATTGCATGATTATATAAAGTTTTTTGAACAGCAACACTTTTCCATAACCTTCACCACCCAACGTCATCAGAAACCTGATAAATGGATTTCGCGTATTTTTGATGTGATAAAAACAATGTTCCCAGATTTTTACACAGCTGTGCTAGCGTATTTCTCGCATTTACCCCCTCCCCTACCACCCGACGTCCTCGGAACCATGAAAAATGGAGGCAGCGCATTTTTTAGCAGATAAAAATGATTTTTATGCATTTTTACACAGCTGTATTAGCGTTATTCTCGCATTTATAACCTCCCCTACCACCCAACGTCCTTGAAATCAGGACAAATGGAGTCAGCGCATTTCACAGCTGTTAAAAACAATTTTTCCGGATTTTTACACAG
The DNA here is from genome assembly GCA_030762985.1 of Adelphocoris suturalis. Taxonomy (NCBI): domain Eukaryota; kingdom Metazoa; phylum Arthropoda; class Insecta; order Hemiptera; family Miridae; genus Adelphocoris; species Adelphocoris suturalis. The sequence goes on from CM061040.1 coordinate 10,915,092, forward strand.
CTGTACTGGCGTTATTCACGCATTATCCCCTCCCCTACCACCCGACGTCCTCGGAACCATGAAAAATGGAGTCAGCGCATTTTTTTTGCAGATGATAACAATTTTTCCGGAATTCTACACAGCTGTATTAATCTAATCCTCACATTTTCCCCCTCCCCTACCACCCGACATTTTCGGAACCATAAAAAATGGAGTCAGCGCATTTTTTTAGCAGATAAAAACCATTTTTTTAGATTTTTACACAGCTGTACTAGCGTTATTCTCGCGTTTACCCCCTCCCTTACCGCCCGACGTCCTTGGAACCATGAAAAATGGAGTCAGCGCATTTTCTAGCTGTTAAAAACAAATTTTCCGGATTTTTACACAGTTGTACTGGAGTTATTCAGGCATTATCCCCTCCCCTACCACCCAACGTCCTCGGAACCATGAAAATTGGAGTCACCGCATGTTTTGCAGATAATAACAATTATATATCTATATCTATAAAAGAGGATGTATGTATGTATGTATGTTGCCTATAGACTCCGAAACCGCTCGACAGATTGTAATGAAACTTTCAGGTATTATTAGGCATGATTCAAGGATTGTTCCTGTAAAGTTTGGTGCAAATCCGTTCAAAGGGCTCTGACCCAGAGGGCATAAAAGGGTGCAGTGTCAGGTTTTAGAAATTTATTGTTTACAAAATTAACTACCCAAGCCAAGACCGAAGGAGGAGGAGGAGGAGGAGGGAGGAGGATGAGGGAGGAAGAGGAGGGAGGGGGAGGAGGAGGAGGGAGGAGGAGTGAGAGAGGAGGAGTGAGAGAGGAGGAGGAGGAGGAGGGAGGAGGAGTGAGGGAGGAGGAGGAGGAAGAGGAGGGAGGAGGAGTGGGAGAGGAGGAGGAGGGAGGAGGATGAGGGACGAAGAGGAGGGAGGAGGAGGAGGAGTGAGGGAGGAGGAGGATGAGGAGGAGGGAGAAACCAAAGGCAGAATCCAAAGGCTAAGCTTCCGTCCATCCAATCACCTCTTAATAACAGTTTAAAATTACGATCAATAAACAAATTTAATTTGGGCGCAGCAACGCGCGGGGGAACGCTATATATATATATAAATTGCTATGCAATTCTTAGGCCGACCCCCAACAAATTTTTTTGTAATGTCCGTAACGAAATTTGTCTCGTGAGACCAAGGCGTGAGTTCAAATCCTGTCGACTGGTCAAATTTTTTTTGGTCGTACAACTCCCGAGATTCGCATAGCAAATTATCCTCGTTTTCTACGCAGTACAAAACAGAAAAGATCCGGGGGTCCAGGGGGGCGAAGCCCGAATGTTTTTATATACATACACAAAAGCGTTAAAATCCAGGAATCATTTCAGAATGCCTCAAAACAGATTTCGACGAAGAAAATTTTTGAAAATTTTTATTTTAAAATTTTTGGAGCCATTGCAATAGCTTTATTTTCTAAGAAAATTCCCCAAAAGCGCAAACTTCAGGAATCGTTTCAGAATGCCTAAAAACGGATTAATATGAAGAAATTTTTCAAAAATTTTCATTTTAAAATTTTTTGAGACATTGCAATAGCTTCATTTTTTACGAAAATTCGCTAAAAGAAAATTTAAATTAATTCCAAAATATAAGAATGAATCTTAAGTCAAAAAAAAAAAAAAAAAAGTGTGTATTTAAATGTTAGATGAGAGTGTATATACCACTGTACATAGTATATACAACTCTGTCCCTTTGCAAGTGCGAGAGATAACGAAAGAATGTGGTTATCTCTCGGCGTGGTAATCTCCCGGGTTTGCAGGTCCGGGGATGGGCTTAACAAGAAGAGCTGGAGGTTTGAATGACTCCTTCAAACAAACACCTAGTGCACTTGGGTGTTTCACTCTCGTAAAAATTGAAGAAAACTGAAGTGTAATAGGCCCTTCAAAAAGGGGACGTGGTGTGCTTGGGTGTGTGCCACTCACGTAAAATAGTGTAACTTCTGTGCAATCTTCACTAAAACAGTGGTCCGAATGGGTGCACTAGGTATGTGCAAAATTAATTACTATGGTATTTGCACTTGGCTGTGGGCAAAATATGCACTGGGTATGCGCGAGCACTGGGTGTGTGCATAAATATAGGAGGCTGGACCGCAACCTAGTGTGGCATTCGTGGATGCTATAACAACTGTTAATATCCAAGGATTTCGTGGATACTGTACTACATAATATCTATGAAGGCATACTAGTAGCGTTTCTAGCAGGAATTACGTCAAACAATCTCGTATCATTGCGCCAATGGTTTAACATTCAAATTTACTGTTTCATGAGAGATTATTAGTCATGGAATAATTATTCACAAGTATTTAGGCTAATGTTTGCTCAGTTTTACTCTACTATTACAATAATGATGCGTTAATAGTTTGATACCTATCAGATGGATCTACAGTAATAAATTCTCAAGTACTTCTGAAAATAGGAACCTAACTAGAAAAGTCATCTACAAGAAACTGTCCAAAATGGTGACTTGTTGGGTTGAGAAACTCTTCGAAAACTATCTACGGGAAACCCATCATAAATGGTGTCTGATTAATTTAACTCAGGAGAATAATTTGTACTTTTATTTGATCAGTTTCCTGCTATGCTGAGAAACTCCTAAAAAGACCAAGGTGAGAAACTCCTCTACAGTAGTTTTTCAACATTTTCTATGAGTTTCCGGACCTGGAAACTCAACTGCAATTTATTCTTGTGGTTTTCTGTTTGATCCGAGCGAATCCCATCAACTCATATTTCATTGACCAGATGCCGTCTGGCAGAGTGGAGCAGTTTCCAAACACATCAGAAAACTCGTTGAAGAGTTCAAAAACCCCATTTTTGTACAGTTTCCGTTGCATGACTTTCCAATGACCATGAAAATTGAGCACATACATGGAATTTTCCGTTTCTTTTTCACCATGCTATTTGAATAGAATCGCCACCATTTTTCAATTTTCATCGCCTGTTTGTTCGATTTTCATCACCACCTAGGTCATCTGAAAATATTTATATGGAGGTGTTGGGACAGTTTACAATCAGATTCATGTCAGGAGGTGATAGGAATCAGAGGTGTTGGTAAGTAACCGAATTCCGTACCCCCAGGGGCAAGGAGCCTCCTTTGAGTTTCTGGTCGAGGGCCCAAGGAAGAAATAGTCCAGCCCTGTTGTCGATGTTATTCTATCAAGGAGTAAACAAAACAACCTACAAGGAGTAAACCTGTAAATCTACTCCAACAAGGATTAAACCTGTATGTGATTGTAAGAGTTTTAACAGGTAACTGTAGTACACCTACTTCAACAAGAAACCTGTATGTGATTGTAAGATTTTTTCAGAGTACCAAGGTGACTAACTTGATAATCACTACTATCACAGGCATAGGGCTTCTCACCAGCCAAAGATACGACAACTTTTGCAATATTATGCAAATACAATGGGTAATTTCTGGAATTTGGTGTACCAGTGAAATCGATTATTGAAGTAATGTTAGTATTATTCTATCAAGGAGTAAACATAACAAACCTGTATGTGATCGTAAGTGTCTTTTCAGATTACCAAGGTGACTAGTTCGGTAGTCACAGGTATGGCAGGCATAAGGCTTCTCACCTGTCAAAGAAACGAAAATTTTTGCAATATTAGGCGAGTAATAGGTAATTACTAGAATTTGGGGTACCAGTTACATCTGTCATTGAAGTAATGTTAGTGTAATTCCATTATGGAGTGAACAAAACCAACCTGTATGTGATTGTAAGTGTTGTTTCAGAGTACCAAGCAGACTGGCTCGGTAGTCACAGCTATCACAGGCATAGGGCTTCTCACCTGTCAAAGATACGACAATTTTTGCAATATTATGCAAACACAATGAGTAATTACTGGAATCTGTTGTAACAGTTACATCAGCTATTGAAGTAATGTTAGTGTTATTCTATCAATGAATAAACAAAACTAACCTCTATGTGATAGTGAGTGTTTTTTCAGATGTTCAAGCCGACTATTTTTGTGAGTGTTTTTTCAGATGTTCAAGCCGACTAGCTCGGTAGTCACAGGTATGACAGGCATAGGGCTTCTCACCTGTCAAAGAAACGAATTTTTTTGCAATATTAAGCAAACAATAGGTAATTTCTGGAATTTGGTGTACCAGTTACATCAGTTATTGGATTACTATTAGTGCTATTCTATTAAGGAAAAGAAATAACAAACCTGTATGAGATTTTAAGTGTGCTTTCAGAGTACCAAGTCGACTAGCTCGGAAGTCACAGGTATGACAGGCATAGGGCTTCTCACCTGTCAGAGGAACGAGAAATTAAGCAATATTATACAAACATAATGGGTGATTTCCTGAATTTGTTGTAGGTTCCAGTGAGATTAGTTGTAGACGTAATGTTAGTGTTACTCTATGAGTATCAAGGAGTAAACAAAACTAACCTGTATGTGATTGTAAGTGTTGTTTCAGAGTACCAAGCAGACTGGCTCGGTAGTCACAGCTATCACAGGCATAGGGCTTCTCACCTGTCAAAGAAATGAAAATTTTTGCAATATTATGCAAACACAATGAGTAATTACTGGAATCTGTTGTACCAGTTACATCAGCTATTGAAGTAATGTCAGTGTTATTCTATCAAAGAATAAACAAAACTAACCTGTATGTGATAGTAAGTGTCTTTTCAGATGTTCAAGCTGACTAGCTCGGTAGTCACAGCTATCACAGGCATAGGGCTTCTCACCTGTCAAAGAAACGAAAATTTTTGCAATATTAGGCGAGTAATAGGTAATTACTAGAATTTGGGGTACCAGTTACATCAGTTATTGAAGTAATGTTAGTGTAATTCCATTATGGAGTGAACAAAACCAACCTGTATGTGATCGTAAGTGTCGTTTCAGAGTACCAAGCTGACTGGCTCGGTAGTCACAGCTATCACAGGCATAGGGCTTCTCACCTGTCAAAGAAATGAAAATTTTTGCAATATTATGCAAACACAATGAGTAATTACTGGAATCTGTTGTAACAGTTACATCAGCTATTGAAGTAATGTTAGTGTTATTCTATCAATGAATAAACAAAACTAACCTGTATGTGATAGTGAGTGTTTTTTCAGATGTTCAAGCCGACTAGCTCGGTAGTCACAGCTATCACAGGCATAGGGCTTCTCACCTGTCAAAGAAACGAATTTTTTTGCAATATTAGGCAAACAATAGGTAATTTCTGGAATTTGGTGTACCAGTTACATCAGTTATTGGATTACTATTAGTGCTATTCTTAATTAAGCAATATTATACAAACATAATGGGTGATTTCCTGAATTTGTTGTAGGTTCCAGTGAGATTAGTTGTAGACGTAATGTTAGTGTTACTCTATGAGTATCAAGGAGTAAACAAAACTAACCTGTATGTGATTGTAAGTGTTGTTTCAGAGTACCAAGCAGACTGGCTCGGTAGTCACAGCTATCACAGGCATAGGGCTTCTCACCTGTCAAAGAAATGAAAAATTTTGCAATATCAAGCAAACACAATAGGTAATTACTGGTATTTGGTGTACCAGTGAAATCAATTATTGAAGTAATGTTAGTATTAGTCTATCAAGGAGTAAACAAAACAACCTACAAGGAGTGAACTGTTAAGTCTACACCAACAAGGAGTAAACCTGTATACGATTGTAAGAGTTTTTTCAGAGTACCAAGCTGACTGGCTCGGTAGTCACAGCTATCACAGGGATAGGTCTTCTCGCCAGCCAAAGAAACGAAATTTTTTGCAATATTAAGCAAACACAATAGGTAATTACTGGTATTTGGTGTACCAGTGAAATCAATTATTGAAGTAATGTTAGTATTAGTCTATCAAGGAGTAAACAAGACAAACCTGTATGTGATCGTAAGTGTCGTTTCAGATTACCAAGCTGACTGGCTCGGTAGTCACAGCTGTCACAGGCATAGGGCTTCTCACCTGTCAAAGAAACGAAAATTTTAGCAATATTAGGCAAATAATGGGTAATTTCTGGAGTTTCGGGTACCAGTTACATCAATTATTGAAGTAATGTCATTGTTATTCTATGAAAGAATAAACGAACCAACCTGTATGTGATAGTACGTGTTTTTTCATATTACCAAGTTGACTAGCTCGGTAGTCACAGCTATCACAGGCATAGGGCTTCTCACCTGTCAAAGAAACGAAAATTTTTGCAATATTAGGCGAATAATAGGTAATTACTGGAATTTGGGGTACCAGTTACTTCAGTTATTGAAGTAATGTTAGTATTATTCTATCAAGGAGTAAACAAAACCAACCTGTATGTGATAGTAAGTGTTTTTTCAGAGTACCAAGACGACTAGCTCGGTAGTCACAGCTATCACAGGCATAGGTCTTCTCAGCTGTCGAAGAACGAAAAATTTTTCAATATTATGCAAACACAATAGGTAATTTCTGGAATTTGGTGTACGAGTTACATCACTTATTGAAGTAATGTTAGTATTTTTCTATCGAGGAGTAAACACAACAAATCTGTATGTGATAGTAAGTGTGGATTCAGACTGCCAAGATGACTGGCTCGGTAGTCACAGCTATCACAGGCATAGGGCTTCTCACCTGTCAGTGAAACGAAAATTTTTGCAAACACAATGGGTAATTTGACATCAGTTATTGAAGTAATGTTAATATTTTTCTATCAAGGAGTGAGCAAAACAAACAGAGGTTGTGAGGTACTATCACATAGAGATGTGATAGTAAGTAGACTGTAAGATAATCAGTATAGGGCCAGTCTTTATAATTTCTGCAACCATTCATGTTACATTCACGCTTAACCAGCAGTGGCATCATAAGTGTCTAAGTGTACAGGTTTTCGTCAGGCTCTGTTGACAAACCACAACTGCCCAGAGCTGCGAATGAATAATTTACAACAGTAACTTGAAAGTTACTGAATGGGAAAAGCACCAGCCTAACGACCTACCCTCTCCATCCCTATTGGCGTGTTTGTATGAGGTGAGTTTGTAGGAGTGCCTTGAATTCATATGCATTCACCAAGCTGTGGGAGGCGTCAGTCTTGTCTTCATATGAAGTCATTAGGGTTGAATGGTCTTACATATTGAGTGTCAGTCGAATTTTTGTATTTCTTACTACAACATAGAATATTTTTGAACTGAAGTTATTATGACTGGCTTGGTAACAGGGAAATATTTTCAGGAAGTCCCTCTGAAGCTACGTCTTATGGGCAAGGCTTCCACTAGACAATATATGTCGACACCTCCCAGGCTATAATTCTCCGATTTTCGTGAATATTATTTGGTTCGATTCCAATCCATTGTTAAGTGGACCTTATTGAGAGCAAACCGAATGGACCCGATGTTGGCCTGTAAAGTTCCTTTGCCTTCGGTTCCCCCTAAAATATTTACGCTCACTGCACATTTATCCACTTGCGCCGTGGGGAAGTTTAGCCCTGTAGTTTCGGGGGCGGTCATTGTGATTTTGGATTTGTTAGACTTTGGGAAAATATGATTAGGGACGTCTAGAGATGGACATGGAGGGGGGGGGGGGGCGGTTCGGGCTGCAGGCCCTAACCTCCATCAACCATCATTGTCAGTGAGGGGGGGGGGGGGGGGGGTTGTTCTGTTACTTATGGAACTATAATCAACATTGGGCTAGTTTTCCACTGTACTAATTTTCCACCAACAGGCAAAACGCGGGCGAAACAACAGTACATAGTGTAACAGCCTAAAAATATTTGATACCTTGACAGGAGATCAAACTTGCGTCATCACAACTACGAGAAATTCCTCGTAGTTGCGACATTCTAACGATCAGAGCTATGAGGCCAGGGTGAGCAAACCTCTTTGACTGTGAGAGTTATTTTCCTGGAGTGTAACATTTCCCCGGAGTCAAATACCAGCCGCTTCGGCTGGTTTGGGGTCGGACGAATGACAAAGTGTAACTGCAGGCCGCTGGCTCAGCAGATGCTCGCTGGAACAAGTCTGCAGTCGAGCGAGGTCATTGTCACGGTGTGTTTTGACTCAAGTAAGTGAGGAATTGAAAGGCATAACAACAGGAAATGTGATGTTTACAGTCTTTTGGCTCGAGAGGGATTTAATTAATTATTGTTTCGTATGATTTTGGGTCCTATTTCGACTGCGCCACTGTAACGGGCTAAAAATATTTGATACCTCGACAGGAGTTCGAACTCACGTCGTCACAACTACGAGAAATTATGGGAAATTCCTCGGAGTTGCGACACTCTAACGATCAGAGCTATGAGGCCAGGGTTGATCAAACCTCTTTGACTGTGAGAGGTATTTTCCTGGAGTGTAACAATAGTAAACTAACCAAGACTATTTAGTTTCAGGCATTACCGCTATGGTTCAACTCTTGATGGAGTGTCTCACTGCAGGGCATGTGTAGACCGTCAGAGCGCTCTAGCAGCCTCCCTCAATAGCATTCCTTACTGAGTAGCGAAGTATTGTAATTGTTCATCTTACTACAACGGCTGTAGTAGTGTAAAGGTTGGAATGCCCAGTTCATGAGATGAAGGTCTCTGGTTCAAATCCATGCGTTATGGATTTTTTTTTTTTTTTTTTTTTTTTTTTTTTTTTTTTGCCTCTGTAACGTTTGAAGTACATTTTTAAACGTAATTCTGACCTATATGCCCAACTATCCTATATTTTTACTAAGGGATTGACTACTTAACGTAATGTATTTTTGAGATAAGAGCTAGCGAGCATCCAGACCACCAAACTATACACAGCAGTGATCCATTTTACCAATTAATCTATATTGTACTTTAAGAATTTTGAGGAGAGACGAGTTATTTTTGATGATTTGACAGTGATGAACTAGAGAGAGGCGTGATATGATGAGCAAGAGATAAGATAACGGAGCGGTAAGAGGAGAACTGGGGAAGTTCACGGAATTCACGGCCACTGTAAGTAGAGTGCCACGGGGGGGGGGGGGGGGGGGGGGGGGGCATTTTTCAAATGAATACAAATTTCTTCATTTTTTTTTTTTTCCACTCCAACATTAAGGACCACAAAATTCAAAGATTAAAATTTGTAATCAGTAGGTACATAAATGATAATAAATATAAATCAATGAATCAAAGAGTGATATAGGACGAGGAAACACCAAAATCTCAGTGTAAATACATTTAATTTCATCTTGTAAATCTTATGGCCAGCTATGGAGGTAGCGAGAAAATTTTCTAGAATGGAGAAGATAACTAACTGCCTTACAAACAACTGGAGAGAATAGTCACGGCAAAACGTGACTGGTTATTTTGAGTTAGAGGCTTACAGAACAGTCTGGAGAAGTTCTGCAGGGCAAAAATTGTGGCGTTTCTCTACTGTGGAAAAGTTTTTTCTATCGATATAAAGTTACAATTCAATTCAATTAATTTCTATTTGTATGAGTGTTTCAGACATTATAAGGATTTCTATGTTAGAAAAAGTCATGAGGTCCACAAAAGAAATATAAATGAACTAGAGGCCTGTTAGGGCTTGGAAAGCCCTAATCTAGTGCCTAACAGGAACTCAGCACATTATAGTAACAATATAAGTCCTACCTATTTGCGGCGTTATGTGACCTGGTGCGATGTTATTAAATGATTAGAAAGATGACATACCGATCAAAATGTAAGTAATGTAATAAAATAAATATAACTAGTTGGGGTGGTCCTCGCCACTATGAGACTAAACAAAAAGTTTAATCGGGGAATATATATAAAGTCCTCCAAGATCTTCAGTTTCAATTTCTTCGTTCAGAAATAACTCTATTAGATGTTGTTTGTTGATGTTGTTGTTATAAACTACACTACGTTTCTTACTTACCGTGAATTGATGGCAACTGTTGTTACCGCCACAGCCTGATAAACAACTCTCATTGATAAGGACCGCCTAGAACACGATCAAGGCGGGTATAGAGACGAACGGCGACACTTTTGCAACAAACTTGGGTCCGTGCTGATTCGAATGAACAGTCTAACACTAAAATCGGACCGCGAAGTACTTCACAATTTCAAAGACCGTTCGGAATTATATATAAAGATATTAAATTAAATAATTTGCTAACCTTGTCTAGGTTTACTATGCCAAAAATAAATTATGTGCTAGTACATTACCTTATATCAACGTTTACAATTTGTTTTATTTAATGATATTATTTTTATCAAATCTTATTTTCTTATTATATGATGCCTGTATATTAGGTAACTACTGATTGATCGCCTTCAATATAATTTTAGAGCTATTAGATTCGCTTCAAGGTCCCTATTCATTGAGAGAAAAGGTCCTTAAACAATGTGCCTTGTCGTCGTACTGATATAGAGACATATTGAGGCTTTCATTAGAGGATATATCCAATATGAGTTCCTTGATGTCTTGAACTTTCTCTGTGGGTTCTATGAAGCCCATGCTACGTATGTTTCTAATTAATAACGTCTATACGGTATGTATAATGGGCTTACAACCAAGAAATGCTCAGCTGTCTCCAGTTCACCCATATTGCAATTTATACATTGCAAGGAACCATCAATGCTATGCACGGATTTTTCAAAATAAAACACTAATTCATTTTTGTATGAAAGTCCAAGTTGCACAATTACCCTCTCAACATGAATACTCTTATTCGCTCCCAAATATTTGGCTTTGACTTGAAATGTACAAATCTTCGGGAAATATTTATTGTATCTTGATTCTATCGTACTCTCCACATCCTTGGAGTAGCAGTGGTTCTCCCACCTCTCGAAAAGGTTAATTTTGTTTCTAACTTGAGGCTTTGGTTGTACCATATCTTATAAAAACGTATTGTCTACAACCAACCTGCCACATTGGACCAGAGGTTGAAAATTCGATCCAGAAGATTTGCTCCTAACTGCTCCCCCTCAAAACTCTCCGGATGGAATAAATATTTTCAAAAAAGAAAAATATTGAACTTAACCGGATCTATATTCAAACCAGCCACAAAACTATGATCCGGAGTGGATTCGATCTAGGTCGGAGCGCTATTTTTCCATCCTAAGAGGATCCGATCCGGGCCGGATCGACGAGTATCGATCCGTAATTGTATCACTCCGACCCTTTTTCTGCTTTGAAACGGCCAAAACCATGTGGGAATCCTCTGAAGCTAAATTTAAGGCCTTGAGAGATCCCAAGGTAGACAGCCCAATCCATGAGCAATATTTTTTTGCTCAGAAAATGAAACTCATCTTTTGAGCGGCTTGAATCATCTTGTTTTTGCTCAAAATAAAACTCCGAACGTCGTAATCCCTTATTTAGTTGTAAAACATCAACTCTGACCTTGCAGTTGAGATGGCTTTTCAATTTCCAATCTCCCTTGTACCAAATCAAAATTTTCATGCAGACTTCATAGCAGGAAAATCAATTTGATATCTGAATTTTTGAGGTTTCTGCGTGAAATATGACGTTTTTTTAACTTACGAAAATGAGTGGGGTTTCTTGTGAGTTTCCCTGTAGCTTATCACGCTGAATGGAGTGGTGATACACCCATGAATATAATATTTTGGCGAAGTAATTGAAAAAGTAATCACTACCAACTAATAATCAGTCGGTACTTAGCAACTTCTCTGGTTATGATATGGATGGATTGGACTGTCTACTTTGGGATCTATGAAGGCCTTAATTGAGCCTCAAAGTTGATTCCCACATGATTTTGGCCGTTTCAAAGCAAAAAAACGGTTGGAAGGAAAAAATTGGGGATCGATACTAGTCGACCCGGCGCGGATCGGATCCTTTTGATATGGAAAAATAACGCTCCTAACTACATCGAATCCACTCCAGATCGTAATTTTGTGGGCGGTTCGGATATCGATCTGGTTTGGATCGTTACTTTCCCTTGTTGAAAATATTTATTCCACCCGGAAGGATTTGAAGGAGAGCAGTTAGGAGCAAATCTGTGAGTAACCCTTAGTAACGGACTGACAGAAACTTCCTCCTGAAACCATCCCTTGTTTCGGAATACGCAGCGTCATACAGGCTTTTAAGGATGTTGATAATCTTTGTTGTGACCAGGGGTTGAAGATTCGGTTCAGAAGATTTGCTCCTAACTGCTCACCCTCAAATCCCTCCGGATGGAATATTTTCAAAAAAGAAAAGTAACGATCCGAACCGGATCAATATCTGAACCAGCCACAAAATTATGATCTGGAGTGGATTCGATCTAGGTCGGAGCGTTATTTTTTCATCCCAAGAGTATCCGATCCGGGCCAAACCAAATCGATAAGTATCAATCCCTAATTTTTTCCCTCCGACTTTTTTTTTCTTTGAAACTGCCAAAATGATGTGGGAATCTTCTGAGGCTCAATTTAAGATCTTGAGAGATTAGTCCAGTCAAATAAAACCAAAAAATGATGTTTTGGCAACAAAATTCGTCCATCAATGAAACGTTAGTTATAAGCTCTTTTTAGCAGCAGAATTTGATATCTGAAGAGTCTCCATAAATTAAAGTGGAGGAACATGGTTTTAGTGAGGGGAGGGTGGGGGAAAATGTCAGAAATCATAAGTTCACGAAAAAAGTCGAGCAAGGTGTCTTTTCCTTTGTATTTCTTAGTGCTGAATCGGATAAAACTGTTTTCAACCCGATCTGAGCCCTTTATTATGATATATGATGTGTTTTTAGGGAAAAAATATAAAATTGTGTATACAAAAGTAAGTAGGCAAGTACCTATTCTTTGAATGGAGGCACTTAATAAAATTATGGTGAAATTAATGCAATTGTAATGTTGATGTTTGTGCACAAACAACCATCGTTCTCACATTTTTAAGAGTAAAAGAGGGGAAGTTGGATTATCAGTATTCCAGGCCCAAAGTTCAAACACGGAGGAAAGGGTAATTGAAGACAGTAAAACTTTATGGTTCCGTACTTAATTTCAAGTGGGCACATTCATGATGCAAAAGCAAGCCTCAACTATCTTCAACAGATGTCAAAATTGCAAACACATATATCACAGTCCGAATTTCAACGGTTTTCAGAGAGATTTTTCAAAATTAGAAGAACAAATCAATTCTGCAGTGGTACCTCACCAGATATGTTGATAGAGAAAATAGCAAACAGAGAATTCAAAGAGAAAGGAGGAGTTATTCACAAAGGATTTACTGACAATGTATCAAATAATTATGTTTCAAGAAAGCCCGCAACGTCACACATTACTGAAGCCCTTGAAGATTATTCAGGCTCTATTTTCCTTACGTCTGAGCAACGTGTAGGTGCTCGTGAAAGTCGTATAAATAGGGACAATAATGACATAGAAAAACTTCAGAAGCGCCTGGAATTAAATAATCCATTTCATAACTCGTCATCAATTGTAGTGTCTCGTGGGACAGGTATCACTGGTACCGACATAAGTTGCTGCATGTCAAAAGAGATTGATGAAAACATCATGACGCATTTGTTTTTAAGAAATTCATAAAAAATGAAAAGAAGAAATAATGTGCGAATTCTTGCTGCAGTAGGTACGTCCCTGTGTTTAGGTAAATGGAAAAGTGATGGCGATAATACTATACTTACCAGAGAATGCTTGTTAGGAGGAACAAGTCAGATGACTTGTCAGATTATTTCAAGTACAAATACCCAGTGAGTATCCTCTCTCACTTTTCACCTCTCAAGGAATAAGAAAGAATGTTAAATTAAATCTGTATGAGGAATTCACTTGTGTTGATGACGATGAATTGAAGTAAACTAACTGCTTCATCATCAACGGGGGTCATTTACTGCAATCGCTCAAATGGAATAAAGAGAATGGTCACACATATGCTGACGTATGTGATTCATACACCAAGTATTTGATAGATCATTTTTAACATAAACCAGTTGTGGTTTTTTATGGATATGATGATCCAAATTACATCAAAACAATTGAAAATTAACGAAGATACAAACACTTTGCACCTCGTTTTACCAATAATGAAACAACTCTAATTTATGGCAATCAATAGATGATCCTGTCCAGTGCAGAAAACAAGAAACAATTTATCAAGATGTTATCTCTAGCTCTACAAAGAAAAAATATCGAAGTGAAACAAGCTGTTGGTGATGCAGGTTTTATCTTTGTGCAGACTGCCGTGGAGAAATCAGCTTCCTTTCCGCCTACTATTGTTACTCAAGATGTTGATGTTTTAATAATAATTATGATCGCGCTAGCTTTGCCAAATAAACCTGTGTTGATATTAAAACCAAAGATAGGTCGAGTAAAACAAAAACATTTCAACTCGAAAAACCTACAGAAGCAACGACTGAATCTGAAAGATTTCATTCTTGTGTTTGCAATTCGACCAGTGCCATCTAAGGAAAAGAAAAAAACGACAGCGTTTCAAATTGTTCTAAACTGAACCAAATTTAATGGACTGCGTCAGGACATTTTCAAACCAAATGCAACCCAAGATGAAATTGAAGTTGCAGGGGAATGCCTGTTTCTCTTCCTGTATGACGAAAAGAATGAAGATCTCAACCTTGATCAGCTGCATTTTAAAAGCCTTCCAAAAGTCACTGCTAAATTAGAACGTTGCCACCCACCTCAGCATTCGTAACGAGTTTACTACCAAATACAATATTGGCTATCCAACTGCCTGTGTCCTGAGGATTGGGGCTGGGTTCGTCATGGCAGTGAACTTCAGCCCATTGAAACTAATTTGCGATCTGCCTCTGATTAAGTTCTTAAGCTAATTTTTCTCCTCGTGCAAAGGAAATTGTTCAACTCAACTGTGCAGTTGTTTTAAAAGTGGTGTGCAGTGTTCGGTTCTTTGCAAAAACTGCGAGGGAATTAGATGCCAAAACATACAAAGTTACTATCTCGATGATCATGCAATTGATGAGATTGATTCTGATGAAGAAATTATACGCGGGGAAGAGGACTCTACAGATTAGAGAAGTAAGAGCTAATAGAACAGATTTAAAAAATGTGATTACTTAGTGCAATTTTGTAAAATAAATTACTTCAACTAATAGATGGTGTGAATTATATATTTATCATAAAAAATCCTTCACATATATTTGATACATGAGGGTAATCGTGCTGAAAGTTGTTTTTATGCGATTCAGCGTTAAAAAATACTATGGAAAAGACCCCTCACTCGACTTTTTTCGCAAAGTTATGATTTCTTCTTACATTTTCCCCCACTATCCCCCCTCCCCTCTAAAAACCATGTTCCATCACTTTAATTTATGGAGACTCATCAGATATCAAATTATACTGCTAAAACGACATTATAACCGAAGTTTCATCAATGGAAGAATTTTGTTGAAAAAAAAAGTGCACAAACATCAACATTACAATTGCATTAATTTCACCATAAATTTTTTCAAGTGTCTCCATTCAAAGAATACTTACTTGCCTACTTACTTTTGTAAACACAATTTTATATTTTTCCCCCTACAAACACATCATATATCATAATAAAGGGCTCCCATCGGGTTGAAAACAGTTTTTTCCGATTCAGCACTAAGACATACAAAGGGAAAGACACCTCGTGCACAAACATCAACATTACAATTGCATTAATTTCACCATAATTTTATTAAGTGCCTCCATTCAAAGAATAGGTACTTGCCTACTCCTACTATACTTTTGTCTACTCAATTTTATATTTTTTCCTTAAAAACTCATCATATAATAAAGTGCTCTGATCGGGTTGAAAACATTTTTTTTTTCCGATTCAGCATTGAAAAATACAAAGGAAAAGACACCTTGCTCGACTTTTTTCGTGAACTTATGATTTCTGACATTTTTCCCCACTCTCCCCCTCACTAAAACCACCATGTTCCTCCACTTTAATTTATGGAGACTCTTCAGATATCAAATTCTACTGCTAAAAAGAGCTTATAACCAACGTTTCATTGATGGACGAATTTTGTTGCCAAAACACCATTTTTTGGTTTTATTTGACTGGACTAATCTCTCAAGATCTTAAATTGAGCCTCAGAAGATTCCCACATCATTTTGGCAGTTTCAAAGAAAAAAAAAAAGTTGGAGGGGAAAAATTAGGGATTGATACTTATCGATTTGGCCCGGATCGGATACTCTTGGGATGGAAAAATAACGCTCCGACCTAGATAGAATCCACTCTGGATCATAATTTTGTGGCTGGTTCAGATATTGATCAGGTTCGGATCGTTACTTTTCTTTTAAGGAAATATTCCATCCGGAGGGATTTGAGGGGGACCAGTTAGGAGCAAATCTTCTGAATCGAATCTTCAACCCCTGGTCACAACAAAGATTATTAACATCCTTAAAAGCCTGTATGACGGGCCGGATCGACAAGTATCGATCCCCAATTTTTTTCCCTCCAACCGGTTTTTTTGCTTTGAAACGGCCAAAATCATGTGGGAATCAATTTTGAGGCTCCACTTAAGGCCTTCATAGTCCATCCATATCATAGCCAGAGAAGTTGCTAAGTACTGACTGATTATTAGTTGGTAGTGATTACTTTTTCAATTACTTTCGCCAAAATATTATATTCATGGGTGTAACACCACTCCATTCAGCGTGATAAGCTACAGGGAAACTCACAAGAAACCCCACTCATTTTCGTAAGTTAAAAAAACGTCATATTTTACGCAGAAACCTCAATAATTCAGATATCAAATTGATTTTCCTGCTATGAAGTCTGCATGAAAATTTTGATTTGGTACAAGGGAGATTGGAAATTGAAAGGCCATCTCAATTACATGGTCAGAGTGTTGATATTTACAGCTAAATACGGGATTACGACGTTCGGAGTTTTATTTTGAGCAAAAACAAGATGATTTCAAGCCGCTCAAAAGATGAGTTCCATTTTCTGAGCGAGAAAATATTGCTCATAGGATTGAGCTGTCTACCTTGGGGATCTCTCAAGGCCTTAAATTGAGCCTCAGAGTTGATTCCCACACGATTTTGGCCGTTTCAAAAGCAGAAAAAGGGTCGGAGGGATATAATTAGGGATCGATACTTGTCGATCCGGCCCGGATCGGATCCTCTTACAATGGAAAAATAGCACTCCAGCCTAGATCGAATCCACTCCGGATCATAGTTTTGTGGCATGGTTTGAATATAGACCTGGTTAAGATCGTATATTTTCTTTTTTGAAAATATTTATTCCATCCGGAGGGATTTGAAGGGAAGCAGTTTGGAGCAAATCTTCTGGATCAAATTTTCAGCAGCCCCTGGTCATGTTTGATAATGGCTTACTTATATATATTATGACCACATTGACTTAGTCACGCATGAATGCTTTAGAGAGAGTTTAAGAAAAACGTGAATTTAATTTTGTGTTTCCTACTCGCTGTGTTCTTGTTTTAATATAAATATGGAAGAATAAAACATGGTGGCAGCGGTGGGATTTACACAAATACCTTACAGTCCCATTCTTTTTGGGCACCACGACCATAGGGGCACACCAATCTGTGGCATGTGAAACTGGTGCAATCACTCCTTTTTTTAACCATTTCTTTCAATTCTGCAGTGACTTTATCCTTCAATGGAAGTGGGATTGCCCGAGGAGCTGACACTGCATAAGGCTGAGCATTATCTTTGAGCTCGATTTTATATCTCTCCCACGTTACCTAATCCACCAAATAGTTTTATGGATTACTTTTCTATCCATTTAGCTTTCCTCATTTTCTTGGATCTCAAAAAACTCTTTGAACTAAATTGAGCTTTTGGCATGCTGACCTACTCAACAAGGCTACATCAATGTCTTTAGAAACATACAACGGTTTCTTGTATCTCAATACCCTTAGTTTCATCCCAAGCTTCAATTTTCCCACAATAGGTATTTTCTTTCACCTCTCTAGCACTAAATATAAGTTGGTTTTGCATCCTACGAGGAATGATTTACTTTTCAAGTAGCCTTGAAGGGACCAGCGTCACATCCAGCAGCTGTGTCTAACTTGAAACTAAAATGACTCCTAACAGCTTACCATCAAAAGTCACATCGAGAACTTCAGTTCCACACAATCATCTGAATAATCACCCTCAATAGACCCGACAAAGAAACTTGTTTTCTTTTTCAATTCTTGGTCTAGCCTGAACTGCATTTACGGTCCTTTTCCTCATCGTTATCATCACTAAAGTCCTCCGACGTGGATTCTTGATTTAACAACACGAACGCTCTTGGAAAAGAAACAAAATTGGGGGTAGGTGTCCCCCAGTTACGACATTTTTTACACAAGTGTTGGCCAGAGCAAGACAATCAGACCGAGTTTTGTGCCAATTTTTTCCCCGCATCTACTGCACTTCCTGTCACTATTGATTTTTCTTGTTTCTATCCTGATTCTTACTAAACTTTTTGGTAAGTGCGCTGATACTGTTTCGAAGTGCACAATGCTGACACATTAGCTCTTGCAGATCTTCTTTTTGTCTAA